>CM021102.1:171440-196981 GCA_007115665.2 Sequoiadendron giganteum
GAGAGGGAGAAGGAGAGGGAGAGATAGAAGGAGAGGGAGTGAGAAGGAGAGGGGAGAGTGAGAGAGAGAGAGAGGGAGAGTGGGGAGGGAGGGAGAGGGAGAGTGGGAGAGAGAGAGAGGGTTTAGAGTTGAGGGAGAGAGGGAGAGGGAGAGAGGGAGAGATAGAAGGAGAGAGAGTGAGAGAGAGAGAGAGAGAGGGTGATTGAGTGAGAGACTTGAGAGAGATAGAGGTGGAGAGAGCGAGAGGGAAAGAGATAATATTTAAATATTTTATAAATTGGTAATATATATATTTAATTATTTATGGATTAACTAAAATATTGAAATAATATTTAAATATTATACATTTAATAATATATTATATATTAAATACATAATTCGGTAAGAGATTACCATAAATTGTATATTAAATATATTACATTATAAACTTTATTGGATATTATATATATTAAATTATAAACTTAATTGCATTTTTAAATAATATATTAAAGATTGTATAAATTGTTTTAAAACTCATCTAAAAGATATCATATATCGAATTCAAATCCGAATAAGATATCCGATATTCTGACACAAAATTTAATGCCTTGGTATTAGGCTCAGGATTTGGTTCGGACCTGCCAATCCTAAAAGTCAACACGTAAAACGTGTTTAAGAACTTACCTTGTTTTTCCAGACTTTGCCCATGTGGCTGAAGACTTTTATTTTACATAAAATTGATAAAATGAAAAGGGTTTGTAAAGGAGCTTCTCAGCTTTCTACTAGTATAAATTATATTTTCTTTAGAATCTAATAAATAATAATTATTTATTTTTTATTAGAATTACGACTAAAGTCCTGATTGATAGTTTGATAGAAAAACATCTATAACTTTCAAACGGTATCACATTTTTTGAATCCAAAACATGTGTCACATTCTATGCTTCACATACTATAGGATTAAAAAAAAAAAATGAATTCCATTAAGTTTTGACCAAGTTAAGGTGGTCAGACATACGAGTTTTAATATTTTAAAAAAGTTGTAATAACAAATTCATAATTAATTATTTATTTGAAAAAAAATTACAAAAAAATATGCATCACATCCGGACATGAGTCCTCTACTTATATCTAAAATTTTATAAAAAAATATTATGATTTTATTATGGTTAGGGTGGTCAGACAGACACCTACTTTTTATTTTTTCCCTGAAATTTTAGTACTACTGCATTGAAATTTCAAATTTTCACCAAATAGATTTTTTTTTTACAAAAATTAACCTAGTAGTTTAGAAACTACATTCAATTTGCCACAGATTCTATTCTTACATATTTTTGAAATAATATAGATAAATTATTCAAATTTTTATGTCAAGTTGCCCAACTCTGATTTTCTGAATTTTCATTGCCACTTAAGGACTTGTTTTTTCCATGATGATCCTGCACATACCCGATAGTTACACTCAAAATTTTAAGATGCAACAAAAACAAGGGTTGTAGTGCTTAAAATCTAATTTCTAAAATAATTTAAACAAAATGGTAGAGATTAAGGGGTTCAAAAAGGGTGCCACACAAATTGGTCTTATTTTTTTCAAGAAAAATAACATAGCATTTGTTGTGGCCCCTCTTTAAAATGTTAACTTTTTTTAGTATTTTTAAAATCACTTTAAGTGAGAAATTAGCTAACAACATGTAGTTTATGCCCTATTTTTTGATATTTTTTAATGAATATATGATTTTATACTAATTTTCAAAGTGGACACATCCCAAAAAATAGAAATTTGGTTGTTCTTGATCTGAAATGTGGAAGACGATCTATGACAAACGTTGCATAAGTGAATGTGCTTAAAGGTGAAAAGACATTAATGCTAGAGTAACAAAACAATAAAGGGAGATAATTAGAACAAAGAGAGAAGAGGACACAAGATTGATTATGGAGTTCATCCGAGTGGACTACGTCTCTAGGTCTATCTCAACTGAGTGACCAATCTATTAACAATGCTCCAAATGTAGTACAATCTCTAAAAAGAGCCTATGCTTTTACAATATTCTGTAGCCTGTCCACAAAGTTGTGGTACAAAATTCCTCACTCAAATCACCTCACATGCTCTCAAAGCCACAAGACTGATTTACAAAGAGCAAGAAAAAGACTTTGCCTAAAGGCTCTGCTACAAAATCAGACCATTATTACTTCAAAAATTCCCTATACCCTCTGCAAGAATTTTCTCTCGCTTGGAGAACTTCCATCCAATAATGTGTTCCTTCACTTGGCCTACTCACCCCTTTTTATATGTGAAATTTTTCCAAGTATGGTAGAAAACCAAAAAATCCACAATATCCCCCTAATAATATTTTTAAATCACCTCATATTCTATTTAAGCCCCTTTTCTTATCATTTTCGGCTATTATAATCTTATGAGATTATCTTAAGTTTTAAATTTGAGGTTAAAAACTAAAATTAAGGGGATTCGATTTGACAATCTTCTTCATGCCTCGTTATATCATCAAAGCCATATAATAGCTCAACGGTGAGGAGAATTTTGTGGGGCGAGGTGGTCGGCGGTTCGACCCCCGCCCCACCATTTTTGGCTTGGATTTCTACCAAATAGTTGGTAATACGAACTGCTGCCACATACATATGTGAGTGAAGTTCACACTTGAATGGTGGAGAGTGATACTTGTGCCTGGAAGGTGCCCCCCCCTCTAATTTTGGAAAAACGTTATAACTGCACCAAAGGAGAAAGGAGAGGCCACATGGAACCCAACTGATGTTCCATGTGGCGATACCTAATTTGTTGTCGAAGATCACTCACCACATAACCAGTATGATTATGTTGACTATGTTGCCACCAGACACCATGTCATCTGTATGATTGTTGACTCTGCCACGTGTCACTTGCTGGTTCATCCATGCCACTGTACAACGTACATAGTCATCCACCATGTCATCGTACAAACTGACATGTGTCAACACCCGATTGGTCCAACTCATATTTTATACTATACGGGATGCTTCGTCAATATGTTGATGTCATGATAATGTCATTGGATGTACACCTAGTCCACCCTAGTCTCCCCCCTAATTTTTTTGAAAACTAATCAAAAATCATTTTTTTTGAATATGTGTAGAATGGAGTCCAGTTTATAAAATTTAATTTATTTAAAATCTCAATGAACAGTTAAAAATACCAAACATTGGTTTTGACAAAAAGTAGATACACCAACAAAATAAATTAAAGATGAAAGCCTTAACATAGTCAAAATGTGATAAAAATTACATCGTTAAATAACTAAGAGAGAGCTTAGAATTACCTAGGTGCTTTTTTTACTCGACCTTAAAACACGTGCAAACCTAATGGGGAACATAAACGAGATTATGTGAAATTTTGTAGAATATGCAAAAACACATTTTTGGGCATTGGAAAATCAATCCAAGCCTTTGGATTGGAAATCCAAAATAGATCCAAGCCAAAGGCTTGGGGATTCCAAAAGTAGGACAAAACGCAAGCATGTTATAACACGCTTGTGTTATGTCAAAGCTTTAACATAATGCAAGTGCGTTATAACACACTCACATTATGTCAAAGTTGTGACATAATGTGAGCGTGTTATAACGTGCCTGCGTAATGACACACTTTAATTTATTTTTGTGTATGTTTTATGTATGTATGTTTGTATATATGATTGTATGTATGTATGTTTGTATGTATGCTTATATGTATGTATTTATGTTTGTGTGCTTGAATGTATGCATGAATATATGTATGTTTGTATGTATGAATGTATGTATGAATGTATGTATGTTTGTATGTATGACAGTATGCTTGTATGTATGTATGTATGTTTATATGTATGCATGCATGTTTGTATGTGATCTAGGTGGATATGTTCACCAAAAATTCAATTGTTCTAGATGCTCCAATAGTTAGAACCATGTTAAAGAGACCTCTGATATGAACCCAACACATCTTGAATCATTTCAAAAGGAGCTCGTATGCTCAAGATATGTTCAGGCAAAGTTTGGTCAAAATAGGGGTACCAGATGTAGGATGCTAGGTCAAAAAATTGATCATCTAAAAAATGGTCAAAAACAACATCACATTGAAGATCTTGTCACCACGATTCCAACACCACTCGAATCACGTCAAAAAAATCTCGTACATAGAAGATATGGCCAGTCAGAGTTGAGGGTTGACCATGCTGACTTGGCAATATAATGATGATGTCAACATGACATCAACATGCTAACGTGGTAGTACAGGTGATGTGGACCAATGAAGACCCGACATGTGGCAGGTGATGTTAGCATTACGTGGCAGTATGCCGACAAAGGTGGACTAATTAGATGTTGACATGTGGCACTATATGACGACCTAGCATCTGACTCAACAGTGAGGTGGCAACATAGTTGGCATAGATGTGGGCCAACCACATGATGCCACATGGTAGGAGCTAGAAAATCAAATGGTGCCATGTGGCCCAATTTCATTGGTCCACATGGCACCTCTGTGGCTTCATCGATCATTATGTCTATCCAAAATTCGTGTGGAGGTGGGATTGGATCCCCAAACCTCCCAACTACTAAATTTGGGTGTCATCGTCAAACTACGTGATCTTCTCATTCCATATATAGCCAACGGTTTCATTTAAAGAACTCTAAGTCTGATGTGGACCAATGAAGACCCAACATGTGGCAGGTGATGTTAGCATTATGTGGCAGTACGACGAAAAAGTTGGACCAATTAGATGTTGACATGTGGCACTATATGACGACCTAGCATTTGACTCAACAGTGAGGTGGCAACATAGTTGGCATAGATGTGGGCCAACCACATGATGCCACATGGTAGGAGCTAGAAAATCAGATGGTGCCATGTGGCCCAATTTCATTGGTCCACATGGCACCTCTGTGGCTTCGTCGATCATTATGTCTATCCAAAATTAGTGCGGAGGTGGGATTCGATCCCCAAACCTCCCAACTACTAAATTTGGGTGTCATCGTCAAACCGCATGATCTTCTCATTCCATATACAACCAACAGTTTCATTTAAAGAACTCTAATTTTGATTTGAGAAGGGGGGTGACCACTCTCTACCCACTCATGCCCTCTACCAATGCGCCAAGCCTTTGTGCAAGAGACTTTTGAGGATTTTAAGTTTTAAAGAAGAATATGAATCCGATTGTTATTTAAAAATAGAGGGTTGGCGGTTTGAATTGGTGACCCCTCATACACCATTCTCCTAAAATTTACCATTGAACCACACACTGTATACGGGATATTATACATGTTAAAATCCCTTTTACTGTATTAGTAAGTTGAATAGTTTGAGAGGGTTTTAAAAATATTGTCAAGGGATTTTAAAATATTTTTAAGGGATTAATTAGGAGATTCGGGAATAGGGGAAAATAACCCCTAGATGGCATATCAAATTGTATTTAAAGGGAGGATTTTTAACTTATGGGTATTAGAGAAATTTGGGAATTAGGAGGAAGTGATAACTCTCTGCGAATGCATAATTAGGAGATTGATGTCAAAATGTTTGTACTTGAAGGAGATAATTTTTCTTCATTTTCCTCATTGATCGAGGAGACTTTGTAAAGATTTTGAAGTAGAATTGAAGGATCAGTCACTCTATTGGAGAGCGACCTGAAGATATAGCCAATTGGCGAACTCCGTTATCAATTTGTGTCTCTGTCTTCTCTTTCATGTTCTCAAATTTCTATTGTTCTAATCATTTTAATGTCCTTTTAAAGAATTTAAAATTAAGCTTAAGACATTCAATTTCTCATTTACATTAAACTAACATTCATTCACACAATTGTCATAGATCTTGACAAATCAGTATGTATTCTTGTATGTATGTATTGTTTCAAGTATGAGCAGTTAGTGTTGTCATTGATGTCAACAAGCATGTGTTTTCATTAATGTCTAATTGGATGAGATTGTTGCAAGAGAGTAAGCAGTTGATGTTATCCATGATTTGACTAGTTGCATTATGTTGTCATTAGTAAAGCTATTGGTGTCAACCTCTAGTGTTGCTTTGATAAGCTTCTATCTATGGATATGTGGCTGAGTTACTATGTTGTAATTTCCTTGGTGGTGATGAGGAAGTGTTGAAGATGATGAGGATGTGTCTCTGGTGCTTAGTTTCCAAGTTCTTTTGAGAAAATTTGATAAAGAGAGGAAATTGTATACACCTAAAATTGGTTCGGAGCATCCGATTAATTAAATACAAATTATTTGATTAATTATTCTAATTTCCTCTACTATCGAATACATAGAAATATTTATTTATATAGTTCACATTCACATTCACATTTAAATTCTTCTAATATCTAATCTTAATTAAATAAACAAAATTGAATACTTTGTTCGATTTAAATATCAAATCCCTATTTTAATCTATCACATCAATCTTGAATTAATTAAATAAAGATTAAAACACTTTATTGATTAATTGCCATATTCTTCTGTCTAATTTAATAAACAACTATCCTATAGTTTGTTTTATTAAATTATTTATCCCTCTTTTGCTAATTTAAATAAATCAAAATATTTGAATTAAAGCACAAGGAATATTCCATCTATATTCTCTCAAAAATAAATTAGATATCCTATGTCTAAAATATGTCACAATTAATGCTTTGAAACTTCAAGGGAAGTTTTGGAGACAAATTGGAGACAAATTCCAAAATCTTCTCTCAATCCTCCTCCATCAATCTTTCCTCTTCTCTTGCCTGGTGTTTTCATGGGTAGAGACAATCACCAAATTTCTCTCAATCTCCTCCATCTTTCACCCTTCAATCCTCTAGATTGAATCCAAACCTCTCAATGCCTTCCCTATGCATTTCTACAGCCAGGAATTCTATAAATACAACCTCATTGAGCCAAGAAAAGGATCTAGATAATCTAACTTTTGCACTCTTACTCTGCAGGAATTCAAGCACTCAAGCATCAAGCATTCAAGCATCCAAAATCCAACAATCAAGCTTCAATATCATGGCTGCCTCCTGTAGCTGCAATTATCTGTTTCATGTCAATTCATGCTAGTTTAATTCATTTATCATCTAGTATTGTCATATTTATCTCCATATCATTGCTTTAATATCCAAATTCGTTCTTTCAATTTTCATTTTAACAATCATAGTGCACTCACGATCTGAGAGCCATTTTGATTTAATAAATCTTGGGAGATAGAGAACAATATGACGCTTTCAATTGATTATTGCTTTGAATTGATTCAATTTGATTAATCCTTGATATAATGTCTTATTAAGAAGTGTTTTGTGCTTTACACCTAATCACACGCTTACAAAAACAATGTATTGCAGTGGAGTTTTGGGTTGCAAAGTTATGTTCTTGTGTTGCTCCACATTTCTTCTATGTTGAAGATTTACCTGTACATTTCAGATATGTTGGTGAGAGATGTTCAAAGGTGTTATATCCAAGATTTGGTAGGTTGGATCACTGTGCAAAAGAAGTTGTGTTCACTAGTGTGTGAATAGTGCATTATAGAGGTGTCTAGGAGAAATGTCTTTGGTATGTGTTCCTCCACAAAATGGTTTTAGGTTTTTCAGATTTGAGGGTGTGTTGATTGTGTTGGTATATTTATTCAGTCAAGGTGGTTCAAGGTTTGGTGCTTCAAAAGTCAATTTCTCAAGTAACAGTGTATGACAGAGTTGTCTGAGTGTACTGTGTGTATACATTCTTCAGGTGGAAGTTGTTGCAAAGGAGTTTGTTGGATTTTAGAGTGTTTGAGGAGTATTCTAGATCATGTTCAAGTATGGTGTGTGGTTCACAAGTTGTCCTTGGATTTAAGAAAGTGTGTATTTAAAATTTTAATGGTGTTTACAAAGGTAATAGTCAACCTAGTGTTTACACTACTTGTGGTTGATATATATTATTTGTAGAAGCATGTGGTTGAGTGCTATTGTAGATTTGGTTCCCAAATAAGGTGTGATGTGGTCTAATTTCACTTCTATATACCACAAAAGTGTTTTGGCGCCGACCTAATTTGAATTTAGATGGTTGATGTGTGTAGTCAACCTTGGAGAAGGGTTTCAACATTGAAGACATTATAAGTATGAGTTGAGTTGTTAAAGGATGGAAAGATAAACACAAGATATGTGAATAATGTGAAGTGCAAAGTATTAGAGTGCAAATTTGAGAAGTGCAGTGTGAGCTTTTATGTGTTAGATTATTGGATGCAATGAGCAGAAGGTGTCTACAATTCTTTAGTCAAGTTGTGAAGGTGTTGAGGTGGATTCTTTGTGCATTGATATCCTTATCTCTATGTAACATTTATTCTCTATCTTCTTTTCTATTCTAGTAGTGAGCCTTTTGGAAATGAGCCCTCCAGTAGTGAGCCTTTATTTCTTTGGGCAGTGAGCCCTATTGTATTCAATGTTGATATTACTTATATTGTGAGCTAATCCTCACTGTGGTTTTTCCCTTCTTAGGTTTTCCATGTCTAGTGTTCTCTTGTGTATGGTGTTAAGTTGTTTCAGTTTTTGTTATTTTATTTTCATGCTAAACTCATCATAACAGATTTAAGGGTTTAATGAATAAATGTGGATGTAAATGTTAATGAGGGTTTTGAATTTTTAAGGTACAACTGATTCATCCCCCTCTCAATTGTTTTGTGCATTCAACATGTATGTATGTATATACGTATGTATGCTTGAATGTATGTATACATATGTTTATATGTATGTATGTATGCTTGTATGCATGTACATATGTATGAATGCATGTGTAGAGGAGGGGATTCACTACTCTCGTGTCTTTAGGAAAAGGAAGAGTCAATAGGGAATGGATTGCCCTCAAATACCTCAATGACAAGGTTAGGAAAACAGGGTGGAAAATGGAAGACAAACTAGACACTATTTTATGTTTCTAGGGATGGAGGATTTCAGGAATTAGGTGTGCAAGCCACAAAGGTCTTAGACTGTGGAGTAACTGGCTCTCGGTCAAAGGATGACAAAATGGGACTCAGAAAATAATGCATGGAATTGGCATCTTGTACCAACCAATAGCATAGTCTACAATCAGAAACTCATAAGGCCTCAATCTATTAGTTTAAATAGAATTGACAGAATGCTACTAATGCATGAAATAAACTAACTATAAAATGCAAATACTATAGCTTAAAATATAAATTAATTGAAATGAAATGCAGACCAAGGGTATCAAAAATCCAACTAATGAGTGGTCCAACCTCCCCCACACTCCACACGAATGAAGCACCTACATGCACGAAGAGGAAAAAAAATTGGGGCTATGTTTTGGATTTTGCCTTAGTCAAACCCCCGCTTAGGTGTTTCCACCTCCACGAATAGCCGATATGCAACAATAAAGAGAAGAATGATAAAGAATGGTAATAGAAATAACTTATAAAAATCAATATATGCTAAAGTATAACTGATACATGCTTGGAGAAGCCAATAGAGGAAGGAAAAGAGCCTTGAGAGCATAATATGATAGTCTCATTGATGTAGAGCTTGAAACCTATGAGAAACAATGGTGTAGAAGCAAGAAGTAGCAAGAAAAAATGGTGTAGAATGGAATAATGGAATGAAAGAGTAGAGTGAATGAGAAAGAAGTGAGTGATATTGAATGAATAGAATGAATTGGAATTAATGGAATTGAGAGAGGTAATTTCAAAGGCTATCTTGGAGGCAAATAAACATTTTTAGGTGGTCAGGGTTCACAGGAAGAGTTAAATTTGTAGGGTGGTGGATAATCATAATGTATCAATATCCAATGACCTAGGAATTTTGTTAGGGCGCTAGCTTGCATGGTGCAAAGACTTCCCACGATAAAAATTCCCTCACCAACAAAAAATGATAAAGCTCATGCAAGAATGAAGGGAAAAGGTGGCATATTTTTACATTTTCAACCTTATAAGGCTAAGGTGAAGGTGATGTTGTGGGAAATTGCACTTGGGTGCAATTTTATGCCTCAAATTTTTTCCCTCACTTTAGTGAGCATATGTGAACTAAAGTAGAAAGAGGTTTAAGAGAATATACCGAAAAGGAGAGCAAGCGGTCCTTCAATCCGATATACCTATCATGAAAGGGGCTTCAACAAAATGAAAAGATGACACATGTCTTTGATCCTGCAAAGCTAGCTGCAATATCACCACAAACATGTTAGCTACAGACAAACATGTTAGGAAAAAAGTGAAAAATAATAGATACAATCATAAGGCACAATAAGACACAAGCTGATCAGATATAAGATAGTGCTAATAGGTATGGATAGCATGTCTAGAGTTGATAAAAGAAAACATGTAGGCTCATGGTTGCTACAAACTGCATTGTAGGACAATCATAGAAAAGATAGGTCTAGTCAGGTTGCCCCTAAGCTAGATGCCAAGATATAAGAAATCCAGGCACCAAGACACAAGGATGTCAAATATCAGATATAAGATAGGTCTAGTTAGGCTACCCCCAAGCTAGATGCCAATATATAATACATCCAAACACTAAGACACAAGGATGTCAAATATCAAATATAAGACAAATTATAAGACACCAAAGAATTCTTTTGAAAGAAACTTTCACAAAGGGGTTATTTCATCGAGGAATCCGTTTCATAAGAAATCAAAAAATCAAGGAACCGTTTTGAAAGAATGCTCCTTTTTAAAGACATGGAATATTCTGCAAGTGATTTTATCATCAAGGAATCCTTTTGAAAGATCTTTCATCGAGGAATATTTTGGATATAATTCTCATTTTTGAAAGGAAATTTTTAGATTCTTTCACCAAGGGATCTTTTTGAAAGAAAATTTCACCAAGGAATCCTTTTGAAAGAATACTCCTTATTGAAAAGTAAGGAGAGATGAGAGCCCCCCTTAGAATGATGTGTGCTACATAGAGGAGCACATGCCATTATAAGGAGATAAAAGAAGGACAAGAGATGTTGTGGCACAAATCACATGGAAAGATGTATTTGTGGCATGTTGTCATACATGCGAGGGAAAACACATTGAAAACCACAACATCATGAAGCATATAGGTAGAGACAAATAAATCAAGAGATAAGGGGATCTGATAATTCAATGTTAGAACTATCCATAGATATAAATAGATAGATATTTAATATAATATACTGTAGTGTAGAAAAATGTATCCATTTACATTTTTGCACTTTGTTTGGGCCCTCCTAATTAAAATGGACTTAATAATGCCTTAATGTAGTGTTGAAAAATGCACTCCTTTACATTTTCACACTTTGTATGGGCCCTCTTAATTAAATTGGACTTAATTATGCCTTAATGAGCCATATTTTACATCTACAAGCCTAATAAATTACATTTTCTAAAGGGGAAACCCAACAACAATTAAGTCCAACACATAATTATACACCTTGAGCAATGTGTGTTCCAAGAATAGGGACCTAATCCTCCCTAAGCCCTTGATCCTATTTTTAAAAATTTTTTTGGCGGAATTTTTGTCATCCCAAATTCAAATTTAAAATGTTAGCTTGTAATGTTTAATTTTGAGAAATTAAGGATAAATGTCTATAAATACAAGGTTATTTTATCAAATCAAGATTAGATTTTCAAGAGATCAATTAATAGATCCAAGATTATTGTTAAGAGCATTCAAGAAAAAATTTATCAAGCATTTTGTTGCAACATTCAAGATCCAATCATCATGTCAAAGTCTTCTTGCATCATGCATGTTTTTGGAGCTAACATTGTGATGTAGGTTTCAAGATCTAATCCAAGCATTGAAGTCAAAGATTCAAACTAAGATTAAATCATCAAGATCCACATCCATTGAATCCATCTCATTCAATATTTCAATCTTTCCAAGGTTCATTCAAGGGTTTGGTGAGTAGTAACATAGTGTTGTTCATTCATCAGTCCTTTCATGCTATTTCATTTTAATTCAAGGTTTAATTACCAAAACGGGGTTTGACCAAGGAAAACTCCCATTCACCAAAAAAAACAATTTTCCCCCTCTTGTGTTTGTGTTGCAGATTTTAGGTTGAAGGAAGATTGGAGATTGGAGATCTCTAAAGTGCAAAAATGCAAAAGTTGCAAGAACAATTATCATCTCATGAAAATTCAAATCTCAAGCTCATTTTCCATCATTTTCGCATGAAACCAATGGGAAATTGCATCTCAGATATGTCTGTAGAGGATATAAGAAATTTAGTTCAAAAATCAATTTCAGGACCCATTCGCCATTTTTGGACAAGGGGGGGGGGGGGGGTCCTAGACACTTTGCAACCATTTTTTGGACACTCTGCAACTAATTTTGAGGTACATTTTAAGTGTCTTCCACTCATCCAATTTGCACAAAATTGACTATTTTTTTTAGATTTGTGCTTCATCTACATGAATCATGTTTTAGGTTACAAATTTGAGGTCATTTACTATTTTATTTTCATCTCCCAAAAGTGTTGTTTGAACTTTACTCCCCATCCACACACAAAGAAAATTGTCAAGATCTTCCATAGAATTGAATCACCTAAGGACTAAAAGTTAATTCTATCTTGGAGGATCTGATTTCATGAATGAAATAGAAAATAGGTAGGTTCATTACACCCCATTTTCCTTGTGAAACATTCCAAATTTAGTATAAAACCATATGTTTTGAACCCCTACCCTATTTTTCTATGTTTCATTATGGTGAACCCGATGTTTGGAACATTCTAATTTCTTATTTGGAGATCATTCAAATCTTAGATCTAGGATTTGTATAAGTTTGCATTACTTTGCATCTAATTTAGGGTTGTTAAAATTTCATTAGTTTTCATTGCATATAGGGTTTTAAATTTGCATTTTTTCATTGTTTAAATCTGAAAATTTTAAAAATTTGCATGCATATTACAGTAATCTTGCATAGCAATTGCATAATAGTATATGTTAAATCATTCATATCCAAAAATTGAGTCAAAATTTCATTTCAAAAAGTGTCATATAGTTCATCATTTTTCATTAATTCTACTTGCATTACCTCATCAAATTCTGGAAAATTTTGTCACAAAAGTTACAGTCTGAGACCTAGAATAGAGAACACATATAACTCAGAAATTGCACTTTTCATTTTTTCAAACCCTGCACAAAGACCCATTCACCCATGGGAAAATGAGTCCTTCAGGGCCTCTCAAAAACATCTTTTCTAAGAATTTTTGTGATCTTTTGAACTTCCCATATCTATTGGTAAACTGTTGTTTCAGTCTGGCAATTTTTAAGAATTTATATTTTATGCATCTAGGTCTAATCATCCATTTAGTGTAGCTATTTTAAATCATTCCAAAATTATTTCAATATTGAAAATCATCAAATTTGTCTAGGAAAATTATTTACATTTTTGAAGCATTGCATAAGTTGGATAGATTACTTTTCATGTTAGCATGTTTCCTTTTCAAAGATGTGGTTTTGACATGGTTAAGAATGGATTGTATAAGTAAAACATCCCCTCTTATGAGTAAAATTTAGAGAAAAGAAATGAGGTCATTAAGAAACATGTTAGCCATCCTCCCACTATCTTTCCTAGTTATGAGAATATATTAGAGCAAGAGAACCAAACCATTGACACATTCCTTAATATCACCTTGCCTATCCTTTAGTCAACCCATACAATCTCTCCCATTTGTGAGGATATTTTGATACAAGATGATACAAACATGGATAACCATGAAAAACCATAATTGTTTTTCTCCCAATACCTCTCCTACAAGTGACGAAGGTATCTTGGTAAAAGAAGATACAGTCATTGAGAATCATGAAAGTCTTGTTTGTCCCTCTCCATCTACTTCTCCCACTTGGGAAGATATTATGACACACGAAGATGAGATCATTGACACATTTTTTAGCATCACTTTACCTAGTCTCCATTCATCTTCCAACACCTCTTTTACTTGTGAGAATGCTTTAGTGAAAGAGGATGCAATTGTGGACAATCATGAGAATCACATTTATTCTTCTCCTAATATCTCTCCTATATGTGAAGAGGATATTTTGGTGTTAGGAGATCCAAATTTCATTGAGAGCCATGATAATCCTATTTGTTTATCTTCCCCTACTTCTCCTACTTGGGAAGACATTATAGGACATGGGGATGTAATCATAGATAACCATGACAATCACATTTTTTTTTCTCCTAATATCTCCCCTATTTGTGAAGAAGATAGTTTGGTGTTAGAAGATACACTCACTCATAGTCATGAGAATATTGTTTTTCCCTCTCCTAATGCTTCTCCTACTTGGGAAGATATAATTGAACAAAATGATCCAATCATTGGTAAGAAATAAAATCATAGTTGTTCTTCTCTTGATGCCTCCCCTATTTGTGATGAAGTTACCTTACAAAATCTAACCATGGAATGTGACCAACATATTGTTTCCTCCTAGAAGATGGCATGTGCGGGAGGGACATTTGAAACCAATGATGGAGATGACCCAGACGGTGGTATCTTGGAGGTTGAATAGTCTTTGGTTGCTACTGTTTCTACTTGGATTTTCTGGCTCGTCAATACTGGTATGGAGGGAAGCATTGTTGGGAAGGAGTGCAAGTTTGTTTTTTCTCAATGCTTCCTCTTGGCTTGGGTGCAGGGCCAAAGAGGGTTGGGTGGGAGTGGGCATTTCAAATCTTTTGGTGGTGAGGAGTCTATTCCTAAAGATTTTGGTGAGGGGGATGTGTTTGGGGGTCCGTTTGGGTGCCTTCTTTCCCTCTCGGACCACTAGTTTGGTTTTCTGGGTGCTTCAGAGGGAGCCCTTATGGCAGATGTGGTCTTTGTTGTGGTTGACTTCGTGGGTTACGAAGTTGGAGATGTTGTTGTTGTAGTCGTGGAGGGTGTCAGACCTAATGAGGCTATGGCTCATCTTGGGCAACAGGTTGTCTCTCTTGGGGTCGTCTCTCTTTGCAGGTTGGGAGCTTCCCAAGCTATTCTTTGTTTGGGGATTAGTTCTTGTGGGGTTTGCCTACTTTCCTTATTGTTTTTCTGGTGCTTGGCTTGGCAGATGTTCTTCGATGGGCAGTGGTCTCCTCTATTCCTGCTCTTTCTTCCTCCATTTCTTTCAAGAGGTGTCTTGCTTCTATGCTTTCTGGTGTGGTTGTGGGCTTGTCTAGTGTGGCGGTGGTCCCTTGCGGGATGTTCAGGGCTGTGGATTATTTTGAGCTTGGACCAACATGTCAGGGCTGAAGGTGTGCTTTATTGTCTAGCTACCTCCCTGTTAATTCTTTGCTTGGTGTCCTCTTGCCTTGGTGGACTTGTGCTGCTTCCCTTTGACCTGGTGCTACCTTCTGGTAGCTCTCTTTCTCAGCTTGTGTTGGCCTTTTGTGGGGTCTCCTCTACTGCCCCTCTTGTCTTGGAGGATGCTCTTGTTCATTTAGAGACTGTGACTTTATATTTGGTGGTATGGTAGCTTGTGTTTATGTTTGATGCTGTGTTTTTTGGGGTTGTGATCTCTCTGGCTAAGGGTCTTTTTCTCTAGTTGTGTGTCTGTGATCCCTCTTTGTTGAGAATGGTGTCATTCCTCTTGTCCCACAAGAGGATGTTGATGCTGGGGTTTGAGCTTTGTGCTTGGGGTGAGTTGATTCTTTTTTATATTTTTTTGGCTCAGTGTTGGTGCTCTATTTTGGTGGCTCTGAAGAGGGTTGTGTTCCTAGTGCTGATCTTGGTTCTGAGGTAATTGAAGGAGCCCTTGCTCACTTTTCTGGTTGTTTTGATGGCTATCTCCTTGGACCCTATGGAGGTGGGTTATTTTCCTTTTGAGGTGGATTTGAAAGGAGATGGTCTTTGGGTCCCTCAATTGCGATTCCTATGGAGGTGGTCGCTTCTCCTATGGAGGTGGAGGGTGCGGGGGATGGAGTTTACAAGCTGTGGTGGATTAGTTGAGAGGATTTTCCTTTCTAGTAGAGGGAATCTCCCTCCTTTAGAGGTGGAGGCAGAGTTAGTTTCCTGGTACCAGATGTTTTTGTGCTGCAGGGTTGCTGATTTTTGTTTGGGTTCCTGTGGTTCGTTGTGCTCTCTTACCATAATTTTGTGGTGGGTTTATTGGAGATGCTGGTGTTTTTTATTATGGGTTTGATGGTGTTTGACACCATTAAAGTGGCTATTTCCTTTGGCTCTGGGGTGAATTCCATGAGTGAATAGTGTGCTGATGCCTGGCAGATGCAGGCAGGTTATTTGTACTTTTATGGGTTTCTAGGCCCGGATGAAAGGGTTTCTGGTCTCGGTTAAAATCAAGTTGTGTAAGGGTCTTAGGCCCTTGTTTTTTTGGTATTTTCAATGTGTAGTCACATTAATCTTATAGAGGTTGTTGTAGTGTTGTTGATGATTTATGGCATTTCATAAGTGTAGCTTTCTTTCCTTTGCACTAGGTTTCAAGCCCCATCAAAACTCATTTTTTACCCCTAATCAAAACATCTTGTTTCCTCCTCTCCTAAAAGATATCCTACTAGGAAAGATATCATGGTGCAATAAAATGATATAATTGATACATGTATTTCAAATAATAGTAATGTGGCTTCATGAGATGAAAAGTATTAGGTGACATTAGACTCTTCTTTGCTAAAACACCATTACAATGAGGATAAATCTTTTGAGGTTATGAACATTAGATATCCCTTGAGTCCTCCCACAATTCCTCTAATTATTGGACCTCCCAAGTCATCTCTTGAGCCACTTATTACCATATACCCACCCTCACATCAACCTTAAGTTCAAAACAAACCCATGCTTATCATAGGACCACCTAAAAAGCAACCATTATGCCTAGGAGATATCTTGAAATTTATAATGCAATTCGATAGTAACAATGTTTTGTAGCAACCAAGTTATAATACCATTTATCACACATATAATACAAGGAATAATAGGCAACCACAGAACATTCCTACTTCATTACCATTGTCTCAAACTATCTTGCCTAGTGCTCCTCATTTGCCTTTACATAGTGGAAGGAGTATGATCTTGTTGAACAACTTAAAAATACTCCCGCTAAGATATCCTTATGGGAT
Organism: Sequoiadendron giganteum; assembly: GCA_007115665.2. NCBI lineage: Eukaryota > Viridiplantae > Streptophyta > Pinopsida > Cupressales > Cupressaceae > Sequoiadendron > Sequoiadendron giganteum. The sequence goes on from CM021102.1 coordinate 188,402, forward strand.
ATTATTAAAGCATAAACTAATTATCATAACATGTTTCATAATTCCTTGCAACAAGTTGTGTTTCCTCCTAGTGCAAATCCAAATGATGTAGCAGCCCTAATTCAAGGAATGAATTTAGTTAATATAGAAATTATTTTTTACCAGAGTGAGTTACCTCCTTTGGAAGTGAAAAAATAAAATGTATCTCTCATGATAGTGGCTATCATTAATAGACATGGAATAAAGAGAACCCTTGTTGACAATGGCTCAAACCTTAACATGTGTAGCATAAACCTTTTAGATAGAATTGAAATAGAAAAATCCAAATACAACCAAAATATTTATCTATTTGTGGATTTGATAACATAGGAAAGCAACCACTTGGTGTGATCACATTACTTATTAGAGTTGGAAAGGCCACATTGCAAACTCCTATCCATGTTATGCCCCAAGAGATTTCATACAATTTTTTTTTTTGGGTAGACCATGGATTCACGAAATGAATGTGGCGCCTTCAACTCTCCATTGTTTAATAAAGTATGTTTACAACAACAAGGTTTATATAATCAAGGTCTACCCTGAACTAGAAATTTCTTTACACACTAAGAAAGATAAATAAAGTCCTTTGAAAATATTGACACCAAATACACAAGTGGAACCTGTGTAAGAGAAAGAAAAACAAAAGCATAGTGAAGAAGTCACAAAGTTATTGGAGGATGATTGGTGCTCCCTAGATTTCACACCTACATTCATGGGAGAATACAAGATCATAGCAAAAGAGTTTGAAAAAATGAAAAGATACAATGGTAATGTCAACAAAAAATTTGGAGGAACCTTCAAAAGAATCCACTTCAACCACTTTACAAGAAGAAGAAACAAATTACACAACACACTTTGATGAAGTTGATTATGAACAACCATCAAATCCAAAATAAATGGAAAAGATTTATGGAAGAGGTTATGAACTTATGAAACAACTTGGTTATAATGGAAAAGCATGTGGTGCTAGAGAAAAAGGTATTTGTGTCCCTATAGAGTCTGACACACAAGAAACCACTAGTGGTCTTGGTTATTGTCCTTCAAAAGAAACAAAAGAATAAAAAAAGCCTTCACTCAATGCAAACACTATTACAAAAGATTCTTCTAAACCAAATTTAACCTTGGTGCATCCTGAACTGATAGAAACAACTAGTGATCTTGGTTATTGTCCCTCGAAATAAATGAAAGAATCAAAGAAATATTCACTTAATATCAATGTCATCACACAAAACACTCCCAGGACATCTTCAAACACATGTATTAGTAGTAATTATTGGGGTTCTTTAGATTTTAAACCCTCCTTTAAGGGAGAGTACAAAATCTCACAATCTAAAGAGTCTTGTGAGTGTATGACACCTTGTACTAAGAAAGATGTATCTTTTTCATAAAATAAAGGAACATATTCTACTATTGATTAAGCGAGTGCCTTGTCGAGGCTTCTCCAAGCCCACTTGATATCTCTTCCTCCAAGAACATGAAAGAAATTTTACATCACAAGTTCATTTTGTGCATAAAATCGAGTCCATGGTCATTGTACTAATGAATGTAGGGCTTTAAATGATAAAATTCAAGATCTTAAGGACTGTGGTGCTCTTCCTTGTGTTGATGCACCTATTTCCTTTAATTGATACTGATTTTCATCCTATCATGTTGCTCATCACTATGTGGCATTAGTAGCTTTATGTGTCTTGCTCATTTCCATTCATGGTGGTAAAATGTCAAGTGCAACCATATCTTGGAAGCAATATGATAGTTCTTGGTGGTTGTCTTTGTCTCTATGATTGGGGGGCAAGGATAACTAGTTTTTCAAGGTGTGCATTCTTTTCAAGGATCACCTCTTCCTCTCTTTCTACTTAAAATACAACCATAGCAAGTATGTTGACATTTTAAGTGGGAGGCATATTGTCCCCCGTTCATTGTTTTCATGTTCCCTTCTTAGTGATGATATTATAGATCACATAGAAGATGTGAATTTTTTATTCAAAGTGTGGTCTTCTTACTTCACATGATGTGTCTTCTTGATGGTGTCATTGGGCTTGATATCCTTCAAGAGTGTGACCTTTCTAAGTATATGAAATTCCTCTTAGTGGTAATGCTACAGATTGCATTCCCTAATTTGTGAATATTTTATCCTTGATTTGTCCTCTCTTGGAGACATTGAGCATAATGTTCCCTAAGGTGAGACCTTTCATTAAGAAAAACCCCTTTGAACATGTATTATCCTATTTTAATATTTGTTCATAAGTGTTTAGCACAACAAAACTTGCTAGCCTTATGAAGCTCAAAGTTCATATTTTGTGGCACCTTATCAAAGTTATTAGAGGTATAACTTTGGTATGGTTAGTACAATGAGAACCTGTAGACCTAGCATGAATTTCCCACTATATGGTAAGAGTCTATAGAATTGGCATGACTTTCTCACTTAGTCACTTTCTGGGGGCTCACTTAGTTTATATTAGATTGTACTAGCCTGTGTGAGCACATTTTTGTTTGTATAAGGGACAATGGGTTTCAATTACGAACATTTTATTGACAAATAGCTAAGGTTTGATCCACATCAGGTTGGGAAAATAGTTGAGGCTTGATTGATGCAGAGCAGGGTGGAGGTCTTCAAAACAATCTAAATTCAACCAACATTCCAATTTTTACACCTTAACTTGATGAATTTCTCATAAACCTTTCATCTTCCCTTGTAGCCCTCCAAGGAGTGATTTTTCTTCATATCTTTTAGAGAAGGCTGAAAACCCAGAAAAAAATACCATTTCAAATACCATTTCTGCTCATTAAGAACATATTCAATTTGTAGGTGTGATTGTTTTGTAACAACACCCTCTAAAATTGACTACTACGCTGCTACAAGGCCTAATTAGGCTTGTTTCTCAAAGAAACTTTGTGGAATTCAATCCCAAAACCACTAAAATTAATTTTAGTGCTCTTCATAGGTCATATGGGGTTTGAATCAATGACTTTTATCAACTAGTAACACTTCTCAATCTTCTAACATCAAAAGCCTACCTCTACCTATCAATTTAACCCTACTACATTGAAATATTAGGCTAGGGATCGATCAAACACTGCCCTACCTCCATCCCATGCATCTACAAACCTAAAAAACATGAAAAACACCCTAACTAATTCCATTCCATTGATTTTAAACAATTTGCATTGGTGGAATGGTTCAATATTGACTTTTTTCAATCAAACCCTCTTAACTTAGGGTTTTTTGACCACTTTTAGACATTTGATTCAAAGGCATAAAGAAAAGAGGAAGCTTCCAGCTTCAATTTTTTTTTAACATGTTTGTTCATTGTGCAGGGAGAGGTTCATTATGTTTGTGATCAAATTTCATTAGATATGTGTGGTAAAATGGGCTCCCACAAGGGTTGAGCCTGACATATCAAGTGGACACTCTCTAATTACACATGAGAGTTACCAGATATTCAATTACAGGTGGATATTACAAATAAGAACAATTTAAACAATCCATCTAAACAGAGTAAAATAGAGTATCATACATCATACATTCTTGCTTTTATCACAATACATGAAGAATACCATGGTGTTCAAGTTTTTTTTTTATCAAGATGTACAATGTTTCTTATATTTTTGCAATATGGAAGTAAAGCTACAGTCTACTGAAGAGTGATCATACTATCTGTAGACTTTATTTTCTGAAGTTAGAAATTGTAAATAAGTTAAGTTCTGAGGAGTGATTTTATGTAGCTTGGAATATGACAAAGTGACTGTAATAAAGGCATCAAAACAAAAAAAATGAAGAGAAATTCCATTATAACAGTTATGCAATTTACACAGTGGAGTAGCAATTATGGCACTATAAAGTGCAGAAACTTCAAAGAGTGCAAAAAATTCAAAGATGAAAGAGTAGAAAATTCACAATTAGATTCCATATATCAAGGTTAGTCAAGGCTATACAAAAGAATGAACTGAATACAACTTTACGAAAGGAAACAAAGATCTAATATGCATTGAAATACATGGAACGATGTACTGAGAATAGTAAGAGAGCCAAAAGCTTAGGATTTCTATACAACAGTTTCAAAGAACACAAGTAAAGCCTCTCGATTTTGAAAATCATTAATGCTCAGTATAGAGAGTAAAGAAATAAATGAGAATCTTGAATATTTGCAGATAGAGGAGACTATTGGACAAGCATTCATCACAAGGAAATAGAGGTACCCAGATTAATTTTTGCAGCCGTAGCCTTCAAGGGAGATGAGGATTTCTTTTTTACATACAAGAAAATGAAGGATAATCATCATAAGAAGTTCTAAATGGAGAAATACATTTTCTTATGAGTGTTTGCAAAGATTAAGGATACCCAGATTTGTCTAGGGTTAGTTGCGGCCTAAAGAAATATTTTTGATTCGTTAATATGCACCAAGGTCAAAAACCATTTCTAGTTTGCCATCAAAGTCTCAAAATCAAAGTGTACAATGCATAAAATGAGAGTTTTCTTTATAAAAATTCATCAAGGAGCAGGTTAAAGCTCACGGCCTATCCAATGGCCTGTGCTTTTAAAAAAAAATAACAACCATCTACCTTATGAAAGAAAAGCTTTATGAGCTAACATAGGAAAATACAAGGAGAAAAGAGGAGAAAAAAATATTACCATCACGTGCCTCTAAAAGAGCCTCTTAAGCTGCGGCTGAGAGCCTCATATAATACCTCAAACTAAGTTAGAAGCTCAAGCTCATGGCTGCCTCATACAAAAGGGAAATTCAACACAAGAAATGACAGCAATGCATCTGAACTTATGCCAAGCTGCCCTGTAAAACCTATGAAGCCATCGAAAATCATGAGAAATTTATTTGATATAAGAGGGCATCTTACTAGGCACCGTTTGGTGAATTCCAGAGTAGGAAGATATCATCAAAACAACAAGGGAATGTTAAAGATTAAGTAGACCAAACTCCCATTGCGGTGGAGCAAGAAGCCTCTCCAGGACAAGCAAAGCAAAATGATAATATTTTAGGGTTCAATGGATTTTGTCAAATCCTTAATTCCAAGTGAAGTATTTTTGACTGAGTTTTTAAAAAATAATACTCATTTCATAATATGGCTCGTGGTATTGACTTTTGAATTCAAGGAGTCTAATGATAATGTAGGGACCAATGAAAATGCACTTGAGTATTATAGCCAATCAGATTATATGCATGGCATAGATCTTAATGATTATGTTTTGCATTATACATTGTAAAGTTAATTGATTAGATGGTGGATTATAAATCATTTAATTAATTTAGCTATCTTAAAATGAAAATATAAAATGTTAAGTGAAGATTAAATTTTCATTATAGCCTCAAGTTGTAGATGCATGCAAAGTGTTATTTTTAGATTGCGCATGGAGTGGTAAATATTGAAAATTCTAAGAAAAAAAGTCGCTCATGCACAAGTGGAGCTTCAAGTTCAGTTGTTCAGTTCATGTAGATAGTGAGACACTGCTTTCAGTTTCACATCAGTTCACGAGGTGTGTTGATCATGCGCATGGAGAGGTGAAGTTTTCTAGGCACAAAGTGCAATTTCATGCAATTTTGGGCTATTTTTATCAGGGTTTTCTCTTCTACTCGGATTTCTCATTGGAGATGTTTTCACTTCAGTTGGCTTTGAGTTCTATTATTGGCTGCTTTGTGCATGCCTTTTGTATATATTGGAAAAACTTAGTTATTTTTCCTAGCTCTTGTTTTTCAGCCTTTGCACTCTGCAAAAAGAAATATCATGTAACTCAGCTTTCAGAATTTAATAAATTTCAGTAGGTTTTACAGGTTATGTTAGCATATCATTTGTAGAGTTTTCCTTTTGTTTTCATTGCGAGTTAGATATTAGCCTTCTTAGATTCAGGTGTTATGTTTTATGAGTGTTTTGGATGCAAATTTAATGTGTTTTACATCGAAACCTTTAAATTTCTATCACATTCATGAATGCATGTACATAGAAAAATGATCTTAATTGCAGGTCATAAATTGTGCTTATAGTATATTCATATCTTTAAGTTGTGAAAGTAGATTTTCCTTCATAAAGAATGAATTATCTAGCCTTTCTGTGAATTATTGATGCAGTTGAGTTGTTCAATCTGAGTTGTGAAAATAGGTTTGTAAGGAATCAGTTGTGAATTAATCTGCTATCTTTAATCCAATTAGGTGCATCACCATAGTTATGTTTTCTAGTTTTGCATTAGAATAAGTCTTTCTCCCTTTTCCAATAAAAGTTTCAAGTTCATAATCACAGAATCATATAGGAACCAACCTAGAATCTGGAGGTCTATCTTCGCCATAGGAATACCCATAGCCTAAAGATTGTTCCCATGTTTCAACAAATTGTTGAATTTCACCATTCAAGCATTCAGGTGTAATCTATTTGATAACAATTTTTGGCACGCCCGGTGAGACTCTGAATTACAATTCAGAGAAATAATTCCAAAGTTTCAAGCTGCTATTCTGGTATATACAGTAGTACTTCAACCTTTCAGAGGTTATACTTCATATACCTAGAGACTCCGTTGTTAAGTTTCAAGCAGATCAAGTGCGAATAACTTATGAGAAATATTTAGACAAGAAGAAGTTCTTCTCTGTTTGAATATTTACAGCTGTCTTCACCAAAGAGAAGAGGAAGGACAACCAAGAGAACACCCAATAGGCCTTCAAGAAATCAATTAGTTTCTCTAGTTTTCATAACAACACCATTAGTATACACATCAAGAAGGAGAGGCAGATCGTCAACAAGGCAACTAGGTTCATATTCAGTTTCACCAAGTTATAGAGCATCGGTTTCACCTGTACCAATTTTACAAGTTGTGAATCTCAGAATACCAGTAGCTCTAATGGCCAGAGTGCATGTGTTTGCACCATTCAATGGGGGAAGCCCATTGAATTTGGCTCAGCATGATGATATACCAGTTGCAACATTCAAGAGTCTACCCTTTTTCACTAGTGAAGATCAAACTATGTCAATAGAGCATATTAGAGACGTAGCTTCATTGTGTGGAGTTCATCACGTGACTCAGGAGAATGTGGCATTGAGAGTATTGGCAGCGTCATTCAAGGGCAAAGCACTTCAGTATTTATGTGGCTTACCAGTCAATACTGTCACGACATGGGATGATTTAGGAGACAAAATGAGCAAGCAATTTTCTAACAAGTTTGATCATCTATCTCTCGTCGAGCAGATGACGACTATTAAAAGAGAACCACAAGAACAAATGATGGACTCTAACTTCAGGTTTCAAAGGACCTCAAATAGAATTCTAGTAATGGTAAGGCCAACTCCTGATCACGCTTTTCTGTATTATCTTAGATCATTGAATAATGATATTTCTTTAATGATACAATCAATGGGTGGACTAACATTACCAACAACCTATGACATCAATATTAGAGCTGAAAACAACCTTATACAAGCTAGTAAAATTGCACCAAGACCTCTTATGCCAATATTTCTAGATATTCATCCCATGATGCCAATTAATTTACCACCTATTGCCTCAATTCTAGTTGAACCAACCTTAGGCTATCAACTAGTTGTTCAAAATGGTGCTTTTCCAGCTGTGAACATTATTTCACAAAAACCATTGGCCTTCGTAGTTATTTTTTTTTTCTTCGCAGCTGCATCTTATCTTTTATCGCTCACAACTTTTCACCATTTACCACGTGGCCTCCTAACGGAGATTCTTGTCGCTCCATACTGCTTTGCTTTAGTCAAGTTTCGTGTGTGTGACGCGTGGCTTTCTCTGGTTGTTTCTCGAGCTGGGCCCACTATGCATATATCTTCACTCGGTGTCGCCCACATGGCTTCCTCTTAGAGCTTTCATTGGGCATTCCTCATTCTTTTTGTCGGGCTTTGTCTGCTCGACGCGTGGTGTGTTCTTGTGTGCTAGTTTTTTGGGAGTTGCTGCCTGCACCATTTGTTCTCGCTTGCCACCGTGTTTTCTTCTTCAATTCCGCGTGTTGATTTCTACTGCTACATGGCCTTCTTTTCTCTACGACGGCTTTGCTGGCACGTTGCTAAGCATTCTTTTTATTCAGTGCTGGCTCGAGAAGATCTGGGGCATTGATGTTTGATCAAGGCTTCTTTCTCTCTGGTTTTCAGGTGGTGGGCTGGCCTATATAAAATGCCTTGCTTCTCTTTTATTAGGTTGTTGTTAGATAGATAGAAAAGCTTCCTGAGCACTAGGAATAGCCTCTACAATATTTTTATTGAACTTGAAGTTCGCAGACTGTGCCAATCAATTCGTCCTTTCTGCTTTTCATGCATTTGATAAGACTGTTAAACTGTGCTGTTATTTTCCTATAATGTATGAATGCTTGTTCTTTAGCTTTTGTAATCTTCTATATCTTAATAGATATAGATCATGTTTTTGACTCCTCTATGTTGGCCGAAGTTCTACTAGAGTATGCTATGCAGTTTGAAGGTGTTCTTATGTTTTAAAGTTCTTTTGAGAAAATTTATCTAATAAATAGCATTTAGTTGTTCGAGCCTTTGCATCCAACATAGTGCTCAGGTAATTTCATTCATGAATTGGTGCATCGCCTTTAGCTTAGATTTACA
>CM021102.1:197081-250446 GCA_007115665.2 Sequoiadendron giganteum
AACTATGGGTGTGAACATTCTCATTTCCATGCATGAGGCCATCCAACAAGTGGAAAAATGCAGAGCCAGAGTGAACCAAGTTACTTGTGACATGCAGGCAAAATTTTCTCGCTTAACTCAGCAAGGCCTTCCTTCATCCTTCATTGTAGATTAGGCGGTAGCAGGTGTTGAGCACATAATTGCAAGGATCAAAGAGAAGAAGCAGGACCTTTCTGTTTTCCAATATTTTGATCAGTCTCCGACCGCTGAGAATATTGAAGAAATTGTGCATCAGTTAGCGCAACTCTTTTTCCAGCTTGAATTGGAGGTGAAGGTATCTGGCGGATTGCCTTCTAAGGAAATCATTGATCTCAAATTGGCACACGAAAATCTGTGAGCCCTCTCTACATCGTCAAATTAGGTCTGGACCAGTCTGCAAGTAGCTCTCTCAAAGCTGTGAGTGATAATGGGATGTTGAACCAAGGTTTCTGGGGTTCTTCATTCTGCAGGTGAAATGTCCCTATAAGTCGCCAAACTGTGAACATTATTTCACAAAAACCGCTGGCCTTCATGGTTATTTTTTTTCTTTGTGGCTGCGCCTTATCTTTTATCGCTGACAACTTTTCACCGTTTACCATGTGGCCTCCTAACGGAGATTCTTGCCGCTCTATACTACTTTGCTTTTGCCGAGTTCCGTGTGCATGACGCGTGGCTTTCTCTGGCCATTTCTTGAGCTGGGCCCACTATGCATATATCTTTGCTCGATGTTTCTGATGTGGCTTCCTCTCGGAGCTTTTTGCTGGGCATTCCTCATTCTTTTTGCTGGGCTCGTCTGCTCGACGCGTGGCATGTTCTTGTGCGTCAATTTTTTGGGATTTGCTGCTTGCGCCTTTATTTTTGCTTGCCACCGCATTTTCTTCTTCAACGCCGCGTGTTGATTTCTACTGCTACATGGCCTTCTTTTCTCTATGATGGCTTTGCTAGCGCATTACAGAGCGTTCTTTTTATTCAGTGCTGGCTCGAGAAGATCTGGGGCATTGATGTTTGATCAAGGAATCTTTCTCTTTGGTTTTTAGGCGGTGGGCTAGCCTATATAAAATTTCTTGCTTCTCTTTTATTAGGTTGTTGTTAGATAGATAGAAAAGCTTCCCAAGCACTGGGAATAGCCTCTATAATATTTTTATTGTATTTGAAGTTCGCAAACTGTGCCAATCAATTCGGTCTTTCTGCTTTTCATGCATTTGATAAGACTGTTAAATTGTGTTGTTATTTTCCTATAATGTATGAATGCCTATTCTTCAGCTTTTGTAATCTTCTATAGCTTAATAGATACATATCATGTTTTCGACTCCTCTATGTTGGCCAAAGTTCTACTAGATTATGCTATGCAGTTTGAAGGTATTCTTATGTTTTAAAGTGTTTTTGAGAAAAATATCTAATAAACAACATTTAGTGGTTCGAGCCTTTGCATCCAGCACTATGCTCAGGTAATTTCGTTCATGAATTGGCGCATCACCTTCAGCTTAGATTTACATTTTTAGTTATCTTCCTAACCTTTTACCTCCCCCACTAAAACGAAGAGCCGGCTTTGGTAAAACCCTGGAGGTCACTTAGTTGTGCGCATAATGTCCCCCAATAGCTAAGTTTCCCATGAGACTGCTGCCCCCTGCAAAATCTTGTGTCAACACCAGCACAATCATATTTCCAAGAGCTTAAGGGTAATCAACAAAAGATGGAAAAATTATTGTAGACAATCAGCAATGATTTAGTGAGTCTTAAGAGGCAACAAAACCAGAATTTCAGGCCTTACCAAGCACCTTTCCAGCCTAACATATCACCTTATCAGGCAAACAATCAAGGACAGTGAAGAAATTTCAATCCCAGGCCACCATACAATCAAAATCAGAATGTTGTTAGCTCTTCTAAGGAGCTCGTACCTATTCAAAATAATTTGGCACAAGATTATGTGTGGTGTTATCCGTGTAATCAACCTCACAATCAGACCACGTGCATGAATGAAGTAATTAATAAGGCCCTGATGGTACAGAGAAATTATGCTTCTATAGAAAATACAACCAAAGATAAAAATGATCAGAATGATCAAACACAACATGGTAATATGGATGTTTCCATGATGAACTAGCAAGGCAATGAATTCTGTAGAGTAAATCACATTCAAGGACAAAATCAATCAGCAACTTCTATTTCTGCAAATACAAGATCCAAGAAAATAGCAATAGACTTGAGACAACAAGCTATTTATGATAAACAACAACCAAAAAGTGATAAAAAATAGCCTGATAAAGGTAACCAGCAAGTTGTTCAGCAGAAAAATCAAGTTGCAATAGTTGATAAAGAGTATTCACAACCCTCTTCTTCACAAAATGTCTAGATTTTACCAAGAAAGGAACCTAAGACTGCTAAGGAGCAACAAAAGCAAGCTGAACCTATTAAGGAACAACCAAAAGATCGACCATTTCAAGTGCAGAAGGAGGCTATTTTTTTGAAAGTACAACACAAGGTTAGTGGTTCTACTTTCAATATTGTAGATCATATGAAAAAAGAAACTATTAGCATTACCATGTTGGATGCATTACACCTACCTGGGCAGAAAGAAAGTTTGTAGGAGGCTCTGGCTAAGATATCCATTTCTGATGAAACAACTAAATAACAACCAAGAGTTCTTGAAAATAGTTCAGACAACAAGAAGGGGCAGCCAACTCAAGAGGTAAAGCCACCACCTTTTTATGTCAGCTTGATAATTGGTGATAATATAGTGCATAATTGCATGATAGATTCAAGAGCAAGCAACTCAATTATGCCTAAACAACTAGTAGACAAGTTATGACTTGAGTATGAACCATTGTCAAAAGGGGTAGTTCAATTGGATGGCACAACCATTAAGTCTGTATGGCACAACCATTAAGTCTGTAGGAGTTATTAAAAATCTTCCTCTTACATTACATGCTTGTCCCAACTTTTAAATTCCACAGGACATATATACTATTGATCTCCCACCTTATTTTGTCATTTGTCTGTCTAGAGATTTCACTACAAAATTAGGTGGTTATCTGTCATCAGACTAGTCACACATGTTTTTCAAAACCAGATATGGTACTAGAGTCACAATTAAGTCAAAACCACGGGAAAAAGACCATATCAAGCCCTATGTGCCAAATCCCATAAATGCAAACCTAGCTTTCCATGATCAGGAGGATCAATCCATGACCCCCGACCCCACTGTACCTATAGAAGGAATACCAAACATAAATTTAGATGAGTGGGCAGCCGAGAATCATGAGGTGGATCCATTCAGTCTCATGGATGAAGTAGGTTTGGGCATTTATATGATTTAGGAGCCCAATGTAACTATTCCAAATCTAGTTAAGTAGAAAAAATAGCAAAAACAACAAACTGATCAGCTCTGGAAGTTGTACTTTGATGGATCCAGGAGTAAAATAGGAGCTGGTGGAGGAGCAGTACTCATTTTAGCTGAAGGAGACAAGTATTACTCAACTTTTAGATTTGCTTTCAGTTGCTCTAATAATGTTGTTGAGTACGAAGAATTGATACATGGTTTAGAGTGGGCCATAAAAAGAAAAATTAGGTGTTTATAGGTGTTTGGTGATTCTGAATTAATATAAAATCAGGTTAGAAATATGAATTTAACAAAAAATGATTTGTTGAAATTGTATAAACACCAAGTTTCGAACTTGATTGAAGAGTTTGACGCATTTAATCTGCAATCAGTACCAAGAAATCAGAATAAGCAAGCTGATAAACTTGTTGCCATAGGATCACAGTTTGACATTCCAACTGAAATTCATAACATGGAAGTGCAGAAACATGTGAAGGTAGTTGTCAGACCATCAGTACCTAATAATAATGTAAGTTGGCATATTTTTGACAGTGATGAGTAGATAGCTCACTTTCTGATGGAAGAAGCAAAGTGTTCTTTTGGAAACTAGCGTAAGTTTGATCAACAATATGGTGATCAGGTTATGCAATTAAAGTCTAATAAGATGCCAAAGGGTTTGGTAATCCTTGAATCCATCTTCAACACTGATGATTAGGTTAGAAAAGATAAGTCGAGCATCACAGTGAAGTAGGAGCATTACAAACCGATAGAGATATTCAAAGACAAGCTCCTCAAGCTTGGTAAAGTCTATACAAAGGAAGAACAACAAGCCTTTGTCTTGATTTTCCAAGAATTCAATGACATCTTTGCTTGGGAGTATGGAGATCTGAAGGGTTTTAACCCCGAGTTAGCTCAACATACCATTGAGTTGGAACCCAATGTGAAACCAGTCAAACAAAATTAAAGGCCCCTGAATTCAAAGTTAGACCATCCGGTGAAGACATAATTGAATAAGCTGATTGAAGGTAGTATCATTTTTCCAATCAAGTACACTTCTTTGGTTTCAAGCCTGGTGCTCGTTAGGAATAAAAATAGAGAGATAAGGTTGTGCGTTGATTTCCATGATCTAAACATAGCTTCACTTAAAGATCACTATCCATTGCCTTCAATGGAGCAAATACTGTAAGTTGTTTCAAGATAAAAAAGATTCTCATTGTTGGATGGATATTCAGGTTATAACCAAATATTGGTTAAAGAGGAATACCAGTACAAGACAATCTTTAACACCAAGTGGGGTACTATGGCTTACAGAAAGATATCATTTGGATTGTCAAACATAGGAGAAACCTTTCAGAGAGCAATGGATATGGCTCTCCAAGGATTGATAAATAAGTTTGTTCTTGTCTACTTAGATGATATCATCATTTTCTCATGAAATGCTAATGAAAATTTTGGTCATCTTAGATAGGTTTTTGAGAGATGCAGAGAGTATGGAGTTTCTTTGAATCCAAAGAAAATATTTTTTTCTATTCATGAAGGTAAGCTTCTGGGTTACATTATTTCTAAAGATGGTATTTCTATTGACCCATAATACATTGCTTCCATTTTGGATTTACCACTTCCTTCTCACAAAAAAGGTTTGTAGAGCTTTCTAGGCAGAATAAACTTTCTTGAGGAGATTTATTCCTAACATTGCAGCATTGCTGCAACCTCTCACAACCATGCTAAAAAAGAATATGCAGTTCAACTAGACAAAGGAGGGTAAGAATAGTTTTGAACATATTAAAGAGGAACTTGGAGCAGCCCTGACACTAATAAATCCAAACTTTGATAAAGATTTTATACTGTGTGAATTTGGTAGTGTTGATACAATTTCTACCATGTTATGTCAGCAAAATGATCAAGGACTTGAAAAACCCATAGCATTTTTTAGTCAAGTCTTGCATGATTATGAAACAAGATATTCATTTGTTGAAAAATATTTGCTTGTTGTAGTATTAGACATATGTTGTCTAATAATAAAATTCATCTGTTGGTAGCTCACCCAACAGTCAAAGAATTTCTGTTGAATAAGGACATAAATGACAAGCAAGCAGGCTGGATAACCAAAGTCATGGAATACAACATTAACATAAAGGTTACCAAGCTTGTTAGAGGTAAGGTTATGTGTTAGTAGCTTGTAGAAAAAGTATAAAACAACAATGAATCAGTCACTATAGTCCTTAATAATGAAGAAGAACCTATTGTTCTAGTTGTTCCACTTGATTGGATCCATCAAATGATTCATTACTTGCAAATTGGAGATTTCCCAGAAGGTATGGACAAGTCTAAACGAAGGTATTATAGATTACAAACAATCCCATATGTAGTAATAGATGATGTTTTGTATAAAAAGGATTTCAATGGAGTATTCCTCAAATGTATTAACCTTGATCATATTGAAAGAATTCTGGGGGAATTCCATGATGGACCTACCAGAGGTCACTTTGCACCATGTACTACAACTCTGAAAATAATGAAAGCCAGATACTATTGGCTAGATCTTTTCAAAGATGCTTATGCTTATGTCATAAAATATGCTAAATTTTCAATGTTTGCAGGAAAATAGAAGTTAACATCCTTGCCCCTGAATCCAATTCAGGTTGAGCAGCCATTTCGAAAGTGGGGACTTAAATTCATCAGTCCAATAAACCCACTGTCAAGTGCAGGGCACAAGTGGATCTTGACAACAACAAATTACTTCACGAAATGGACAGAAGCAGTTGCTTTAAGAGATGCAAATGAAACATCAGTTTTAAACTTCTATCAGGACATAGTTTCTAGGTTTGGTACACTTGAATCTATCATTTCAGATAATGCTTTAGCCTTTATTGGTTTAATTTTTTTAGATTAGTCAGTAAATAATACTATTTATCTGAATACTTCATCCAATTATTACCCCCAGGGTAATGGACATGCATAATCAACAAATAAGAATCTGATTAAAATCATAAAAAAGACTATTGAAGATAATCAGAAGGTCATGGCATGATAAAATTAAATTGGCCCTTTGGGCTAATAGAGTTACACCAAAATGATCAACAGGTTTTTCACCATATGTTTTGGTTTATGGCAAAGAGGCCAAGTTGCCTATTTCAATTGAGTTACCAGCTTTGAGCTACATAAGAGAATTGGAGTTACTTGAGGAGAAGCCAATGCAAGTCAGGCTTGCTGAATTAACAGAGTTGGAAGAAACTAGGAAAGAAGCTTTCAGGAAGCTCCAGATTCATCATTCTCAGATGAAGAAAACATTTGACAGGAAAGCAATAGTAAGAGTCTTCAATGAGGGTGATTTAGTTTTCAAATGGGATGAGTTAAACAGAAGACCTAGTAAACATACCAAGTTTGATTCCATGTGGGATGAACCATATATTATTACAACAAAGAAGGAACATAATGCTTTCTAGCTCTCAAGTCTAGATGGAGAGGTGTTGCCAATCCCCATTAACGGGATTCATCTCAAACAGTGCTATTAAGCATTTAGTTGTTTTTGTACATAGTAGTGTCATTTTCAATTTCAGTTATGATTTCAATAATTTCCCCATGGCATGTTTTCATTCAATATTGTTTTTGCTTTCAATAAAGTGTAGTTGCTGCACAGGGTTTTCAGACATTGTCTTACACAAAGTCTCAGTAGTTTATTTCAGTTCTTTGTGTGGTTAAAAGATGACTTACAAGATTTTCTGAGTCAAGGCAAAGCAAGAATGGACTCCATGCCCAATGGATAAGCTACATAAGTGGTCTATGGTGTTTAACAAGCAAACACTCTGCAGAGGTCACCAATTTGTTACCTATTTTTCACTACCAGCTCAAACAGGTAGAGCTGATTTGCAAATTCAAGCCTAAAGGTACAAAAGATGTTCAATTTTTTTTGCTAAATACTCATGATTGTGCAATGATTGATTACAAAGTAAATTTCAGTAATATTATGCAAGAAAATTTCAAAATAATATCATAAGATTGCATAATATTTGTTGTTTTATTCATAACGTACAAACCAAAGTCCCAGACAAGCCGTGGGAGTAGCTTCATTTGATCTTCATAATCAAATAATGGGCGCATGAAGGAAAGTAAACTATACAACTAAAAATAAAGAAGGTATAAGGTAGAAAGTGATTCATCATTGCCTGGAATGACGAATCATTGACAAGTTGAAGCCTTCAGTTGTGACTCTGAATCAATCCAGCTCCAAGCTCTGAATGCACCTACAAGTATGATAGAATTAAGGTTAGCACAATGAAAATCAAATCCTACCATATGCCTACATTATCAACAGAAATATAGCGTACACTTGATCAGGAATCCATCAGATGATTTCATTGTTCAAAGGCATAAAGAAAAGAGGAAGCTTCCAGCTTCAATTTTTTTTTAAACATATTTGTTCACTATGCAGGAATAGGTTCATTATGTTCTTGATCATATTTCATTAGATATGTGGGGTAAAATGGGCTTCCACAAGAGTTGAGCTCGACATATCAACTGGACACTCTCTAATTACACATGAGAGTTACCGGATATTCAATTACAGGTGGATATTACAAATAAGAACGATTTAAACAATCCATGTAAACAAAGTAAAATAGAGCATCATACATCACACATTATTTCTTTTATCAGAATACATGAAGAATACCATGGTGTTCAAGTTTTTTTATTATCAAGATGTACAATGTTTCTTATATTTTTTCAATATGGAAGTAAAGCTACAGTCTACTGAAGAGTGATCATACTATCTGTAGACTTTATTTTTTGAAGTTAGACATTGTAAATAAGATACAACTCTGAGGAGTGATCTTATGTAGCTTGGAAAATGACAAAGTGACTGTAATAAAGGCATCAAAATAGAGAAATTCCATTATATCAGTTATTCAATTTACACAGTGGAGCAACAATTATGACACTATAAAGTGCATAAACTTCAAAGAGTCCAGAAATTTCAAAGATGAAAGAGTAGCAAATTCATAATCAGATTCCATATATCAAGGATATTCAAGGCTATACAAAAGAATGAAGTGAATACAACTTTGTGAAATGAAATAAATATCTAATATGCATTGAAATACATGGAACGATGTACTGAGAATAGTAAGAGAGCCAGAAGCTTAGGATTTCTATACAACAGTTTCAAAGAACACAAGTAAAGCCTCTCGAGTTTGAAAATCATTAATGCTCAGTATAGAGAGTAAAGAAATAAATGAGAATCTTGAATATTTGCAGACAGAGGAGAGTAATGGACAAGTATTCAGCACAAGGAAATAGAGGTACCCAGATTAATTTTTGCAGCCGTAGACTTCAAGGGAGATGAGGATTTCTTTTTTACATACAGGAAAATGAAGGATAATCATCACAAGAAGTTTTAAATGGAGAAATACATTTTCTTATGAGCGTTTGCAAAGATTAAGGATACCCAGATTTGTCTACAGTTAGCCGCGGCCTGAAGAAAGCTTTTTGGTTCATTAATATGCACCAAGGTCAAAAGCCCTTTCTAGTTTTCCATCAAAGTCTCAAAATCAAAGTGTACAATGCATAAAATGAGAGTTTTCTTTATAAAAATTCATCAAGGAGTAGGTTAAAGCTCGTAGCCTATCCAATGGCCTGCGCTTTAAAAAAAAATAACAACCATCTACCTTATGAAAGAAAATCCTTTATGAGCTAACATAGGAAAATACAAGGAGAAAGGAGGAGAACAAAAGCTTACCATCATGTGCCTCTAAAAGAGCCTCTTACGCCACGACTGAGAGCCTCATATAATACCTCAAACTAAGTTAGAAGCTCAAGCTCATGGCGGTCTCATACATAAGGGAAATTCAACATAGGAAATGACAACAATGCATCAAAACTTATGCCAAGCCACACTATGAAAACTATGAAGCCATTGAAAATCATGATAAATTTATTTGATATAAGAGGGCATCTTACAAAGAACCGGTTGGTGAATTCCAGAGCAGGAAGATATCATCAGAACAACAAGGGAATGTTAAAGATTAAGTAGACTAAACTCCCTTGGCAACGTAGCAAAAAGCCTCTCTAGGACAAGCAAAGAAAAATGATAATATTTTAGGGTTCAATGGATTTTGTCAAATCCGTCATTCCAAGTGAAATATTTTTGACTGAGTTTAAAAAAAAATAATACTCATTTTATAATATGGCCCGTGGTATTGAATTTTGAATTCAAGGAGTCTAATGATAATGTAGGGGCCGATGGAAATGCGCTTGAGTATTATAGCCAATCAAATTATATGCATGCAGCCTTAGTTTTATAGAGACAAAATTCTATTTGGTATAGATCTTAATGCTTATGTTTTGCAATATACACTGTAAATTTAATTGATTAAATGATGGATTATAAATCATTTAATTAATTTATCTATCTTAAAATGCAAATATAAAATGTTAAGTGAAGATGGAATTTTGACTATAGCCTCATGTTGGAGATGCATGCAAAGTGCTATTTTTAGATTGCGCATGGAGTGGCAAATATTAAAAATTCTAAAAAATAAATTCGCTCATGCACAAGTGGAGCTTCAAGTTCAGTTGTTCAGTTCATGCAGATAGTGAGACACTGCTTTCAATTTCACATCAGTTCACGAGGTGTTTTGATCATGCGCATGGAGAGGTGAATTTTTCTAGGCACAGAGTGCAATTTAATGCAATTTTGGGCTATTTTTATTAGGGTTTTCTCTTCTGCTCGGATTTCACATTGGAGATGTTGTTTTCACTTCAGTTGGCTTTCAGTTCTATTATTGGCTGCTTTGTGCATGCCTTTTGTATATATTGGAAAAACTTAGTTATTTTTCCTAGTTCTTATTTTTCAGCCTTTGCATTTTGCAAAGAGAAATATCATGTAACTCAGCTTTCAAAATTTAATAAATTTCAGCAGGTTTTATAGGTTATGTTAGCATATCATTTGCAGAGTTTTCCTTCTGTTGTCATTGCGAGTTAGATATTAGCATTCTTAGATTCAGGTGTTGTGTTTTATGAGTGTTTTGGATGCAAATTTAATGCGTTTTACATCAAAACCTTTAAATTTCTATCACATTCATGAATGCATGTACACATAAAAACAATCTTAATTGCAAGTCATAAATTGTGCTTATAATATATTCATATCTTTAAGTTGTGAAAGTAAGTTTTCCTTCATTAAGAATGAATTATCCAGCCTTTCCAGGAATTATTGATGCAGTTGAGTTGTTCAATCTGAGTTGTGAAAATAGGTTCATAAGGAATTAGTTGTGAATTAATCCGTTGTCTTTAAACAAATTAGGTGCATCACCATAGTCAAGTTTTCTATTTTTGCATTAGAATAAGTCTTTTTCCCTTTTCTAATCAAAGTTTCAAGTTCATAATCACAGAATCATATAGGAACCAACCTAGAATCTGGAGGTCTATCTTCACCATAGGAATACCCATAGCCTAAAGACAGTTCCCATGTTTCAACAGATTGCTGAATTTCACCATTCAAGCGTTTAGGTGCAATCTATTTGATAACAACATTTGCAACATTTACAAAATATTACAATTTGTGACACAACTGACCCCACATGAAAAAAACATTAACCTTGGTCTAAATAGACCTTATTACATCAAAATTGAACTCAATAACACAAAAACTTATCATCTAACCCATTTACATGATCAAAGCTAGGTGTCCTTGCACTATACACTAGGAGAGAAAAATATCTCAAGTTCCACTTGAGATCAACTCTTGAACTATTGTACCATGTTTCTTGATGTTTTCCTCTATCATCCATGTTGCATCTTCATTAGGGAAACCTTTCCATTTCACTAGGTATTCATTATACACCTTATGCTTGGTTCTTTTAGCCTCTTTGGTATCCAAGATGCTTTCAAGCTTCAATGGTTGACTTAGTGGTAATTACTTGACCCAATCTTCACCTGGAACTCCTAATGTACCTACTTCTTCACCTACAATCATAGATCCTTTAAAAGGATAAAGGTCAAAAACATTGAAAATTGGAGAGATAGCAACTCTAGGAGGGAGTTCTATCTCATAGGCATTTGCTCCAAATTTGTGGACCACCCTACATGGCCCAATCTTCTTCATCTATAACTTTGTGTACTTCCCTTTAGGTATCCTTTCCTTCCTCAAGTGAGCTAAGACCAAGTCCCCCACTTTGAAATGAAGTTCTCTCCTCTTCAAATCTTCATGCTGCTTATATTTCTCCACACTCTTTTGAAGATTCTCCTTAACTTGTTGATGTATATCCTTCATGGAAAATGAAAATTCCTCTCCTTCAACACTCCTCTCCATGCCACTCAAATCTTTGAGTTCAAAGACTCCCCTAGGCTTCAATCCATAGCCAATTTCAAATGGGATTTTCCCAACACTTTTATTAATAGAGTCATTATATGCAAACTCAACTTGGGGAAGAACCAAGTTCCATTGTGTTGAGTGATATTTTTTCAAGCATCTAAGAAGGTTTCCAAGACTCCTATTGACAACTTCAGTCCACCCATCAATTTGGGGATGATAGGGAGAGCTAAAGGTCAAATTTGTTCTCAACTTCTTCCAAAGGGTTCTCCAAAAGTGACCCAAAAATTTACTACATCCCTATTTGAGACAATTACCAATGGTAAGCCATGAATCCTTACCACCTCCTTGAAAACAACCCTGCAATGTATGAGGCATCACTTGTGCATTTACATGGTATAAAATGGGCCATTTTACTAAACCGGTCAACAACAACAAATACACTATCAAACCCTCTCAGAGTTTTGGGTAAACCCAACACAAAATCCATGCTGATGGATTCCCATGGCCTATATGGAATTGGAAAAGGATGGAAAAGACCTGAATTTGTACTTGAACCCTTGGATTTTTGAAAAATCTACACACTTTTCAAAAACAATTCTGATGTCACTTTACATTTTTGGCCAATATAATGCCTTCTTACCTACTCCAAGGTTTTTTCCACACCAAAATGACCCTCTAAGCTTCCAAAATGCTTCTCTTTAATCATATTAGTCCTCATAGAGCATTTTGGAATACATAACAAAGCACCCTTAAAAAATAAGCCATCTTGTGTCAAGAAATCAAAATATTCTTCATGGAAAGTGCTACTGAATTGATTACAAACAACATAAACATCCTTGAAATCATCATCTCCTTCATACATACCTTTCAAAGCATCAATACCTACACTTTGGAGTTGAATTTATTGAACCAAAATTACCCTTCTTCTCAAAGCATCCACCACCTTGTTTGACTGCCCCTTTTTGTGTTTGATGGTAAAGGTGAAGCTTTGGAGGTACTCCACCCACTTCACATGTCTATGGCTGAGTTTTTCTTGCTTGTTTAAGAAACTCAAAACATGATTTTCAGTGAAAATAATACTCTTTAGGAAGGAGATAGTGTCTCCACTTCTTCAATGATTGTACCATGGCATACAATTCCAAGTCATAAGAAGAATAATTCTTCTTGGCCTTATTAAGTTTTTCACTGAAAAAATGCTACAGGTTTGCCCTCTTGCTCAAGACTACCCCAATTGCATACCCACTTGCATCACATTCAATTGTGAACAACTTATTAAAATCAGACAATGCTAAGATAGGTTATTATACTATCTTTTGTTTCAGAATTTGAAAGATTTTTCATGCCTCATCATACCATACAAACCTTTTCCTTTTATCCCCTTTGATTGTGTCAATGATTGGAGAGAAAATATGACTGAAATTCTTCACAATTTTTCTATAAAATCTAGCTAGGCCATGAAAAATTCTTACCTCACTGACTGAAGTTGGAGTAGGCTAGTTCAAAATTGCTTCTACCTTGTTGGGTTCCATCTTCAAAGTTCCTTTTGAAATAAAAAAAACCAAGGTAGAGCAACTCCTCCTTCATGAATTCACACTTTTTCAAATTGATCATCAAATTTTCTTCATTCACACTCTTCAACACCATATCCAAATGTTGCAAGTGTTCCTCTTTAGTCTTACTAAACACAAGAATATCATCCAAGTATACAACTACAAACTTACCTATGAAGGGTTTTAGAACTTCATTCATTAGTCTCATAAAAGTGCTTGGTACATTTAAAATCCCAAATGGCATTACC
This sequence comes from Sequoiadendron giganteum, assembly GCA_007115665.2. NCBI lineage: Eukaryota > Viridiplantae > Streptophyta > Pinopsida > Cupressales > Cupressaceae > Sequoiadendron > Sequoiadendron giganteum. The sequence goes on from CM021102.1 coordinate 210,531, forward strand.
ATTCATTTATACAACCCCTCATTGGTTTTGAAGGCAGTTTTCTACTCATCCCATTCTCTTATCCTGATTTAGTGGTAGCCACTTTTAAGGTCAATCTTTGAAAAGTAACAAGCCCCTCCTAAACAATCCATCAAGTCCTCCATTATTGGTATGGGAAACCTATACCTTATAGTTATCTTGTTAATTTCCCTTGAATCAATATACATTCTCCTATCTCCACCTTTTTTAGGTGCCAACATAGTAGGGACAACACATGGACTTAAGCTTTCTCTTATGAGGCCTTTATCAAGAAATTCTTGTATTTGTTTCCTTATCTCTTTATTTTGTTGAGGAGTCATTTTGTATGCAACCTTATTGGGTAGGTTTTCTCCAGGTATAAAGTCTATGTGGTGGCTCACATCTCTTATAGGTGGCAAAGAAATAGGAAGCTCATATACAACAATATCTTGGTACTTGTTCAACAAGGCTTGGACTTCCTTAGGCACATTTTCAACCTCAACTACTATCATAACAAATTTAGGTCTGATTATAATTGCATACCCTTGTCCACCTTCTTCTTTCATAGTTTTTAAGAATTCTTAAAAAATTCCCCAACCAACATGACACTTGACCCAACTTGTGTGTCTACATTTTCATCTTGCAAAGGGGTGAGGGTAAATGAAACTCCATCCTTTTCAATCACATATGTATTTTTATGTCCATCATGTTTTTCTTTTTTGTCATACTACCAAGGCCTTCCTAACAACAAATGAAAAACATCCATTGGGATGATGTCACATAATATCTTGTCCTTATACCACCCAATATTGAATTCAACCCATGTTTTTTCATTCACTAGAACTTGTTGACCCTTATTCAACCAAGAGACCCCGTAAGGTTTGGGGTGTGGAATTATTTTCATCTTTAACTTTTCAACCATTTCTAAAGCAACCAAATTGTTTGTAGAAGCAAAATCAACAACTACTTTACAAACCTTACCTTGAGATTTGCAGGTGGTTCTAAACAATGATTTTCTTTGTGGAGGCTGTTTCAGCACAGGGACCTTGAGGAATTTTCTTCTCATCATCATGGATTCTCCAACCTCGGGAGAAACATTCTGAGAAGGAGAGTTGACACTCTCACAATATTCCTCTTGCACCAACTGTGTTCTCCTTTCACCACAATGTGATGTATAAGGTTGTTTCTCCGAGAATTTCCATGCTTGATGGATAAACTGATTGCACTGATTACATCTTCTAGAGAAGGTATTTGACCCTCTACCTTATCCTCCAAATCTGCTTCTACTATTAGATCTCCTACCTCTAAAACCACCTCTTGATTCTAAGCCTTTCTCTTGATTACTACTTGTCTCACCTTGTGCTTTTTGTGATTGTCCTCTTCCTCCAAATGTTCTTCTACCCTTGAAGTTCTTTCCTCTGCCTATACTTTGTCTTTCCTACCTTCTTTTCAATTTCTCTTATGCCCTAACAACTAATCGAAAGCACTCTTCCACCGTTCTAGGGGTAGCAAGACTCAATTCATCTTGGATATTGAACCTCAACCCATTTATATACCTTGCTATCTTCTCAACTTCATCCTCAACATGAATTTCTCTAATGCTGAACTTATGAAACTCTTTTGTGTAAGCCATGACATCCATCTCTTTTTGTTTGAGATTTGGAAGCTTTCTAAAGGTCTAAATTGCATAGTCACCAAGCAGAAATTGTCCCTTAACTTTAGACACCATCCTATCCCATGAATTAAATTTTGCATTTCCCTTCTTCACTCTCTCTTCTTGCACATAATTCCACCAAGTTAGGAAAGGGCCTTTCAACTTTTTTCTAGCGAATTTCATATTTTTTTCATCTACTACCTCCTTGTATTCAAAATAATTGTCTAGTGCTTCAACCCAATCTAACACCTCTTCACTATCCATCTTCCCACCATACAAGGGAAATTCCATCTTCACTTCAAGATTATCTCCCTTGACATCCTTCAACCTCTTAACCATCCTCATCTCTTTAGGATCCAACTCTTTCTCATGGGATCCTCCTTGAGGGTTTTCATTCTCACCCCCTTCCTCTTCCTCTTGGTCACTCTCATCTACAATGGCCTTACCTCTTCTTTGGTTTGTTTCAAGTGTTGCAAGTCTGGCTAAAAGAGCTTCCTGAGACTCTTTTATCAATCTTATTTCCCTAGAAATGATTGCACTTCCCTTTGGAGGCATCTTGTTCCCTTCAAATTGCAAATTTTCCTCAAATTACCAAAACCTATGCTCTGATACCAATTTGATGTAGAGTAGGTTGGAGGTTTTCAAAACAATCTAAATTCAACCAACATTCCAATTTTTACACCTTAACTTGATGACTTTCTCACAAACCTTTCATCTTCCCTTGTATCCCTCCAAGGAGTGATTTTTCCTCATATCTTTTAGAGAAGGCTGAAAAACCAGAGACAAAATACCATTTCAAATACCCTTTATGCTCATTAAGAATATATTCAATTTGTAGGTTGCTTGTTTTGTAACAACACCCTCTAAAATTGACTGCTACTTTTCTACAAGGCCTAATTAGGCTTGTTTCTCAAAGAAACTTTGTGGAATTCAATCCCCAAATGACCAAACTTCATTCTAGTGCTCTTCATAGGTCATATGGAGTCTAAATCAATGAATTTTATCAACTAGTAAAACTTCTCAATCTTCTAACATCAAAATCCTACCTCTACCTATCAATTTAAGCCTAATACATTGAGATATTAGGCTAGGGATCGATCAAAAACTACCCTACCTACATCCCCTACATCTAAAAACCTAAAAAACATGAAAAACACCCTAAATAATGCTATTCCACTGATTTATAGAAATTTCCATTGGTGGAATGGTTCAATATTGCATTTTTCAATCAAACCCTCTTAACTTAGGGTTTTCTAACCACTTTCAAAAACTTGATTCAAACTCACTCAAATCTTAATGGAAAGCTCTCAAACCAGAACCAAAGGATAGTTAAATCATCCCTCTAATAGTTCCAATGAAAATTATCACATTTACAAATTGTACGAATCTGTACAAAGGTCTGTAGCAACAAAATTCAATGAAAACGCACAAAAAAATAAAGGTTTCTTATTTCTTGATCACCAATTACAACACTAGAACCTTTCCTCGAACTCCTCAAGGCCTATTTAAATTTTTTCCAACCAAAATAAATGGTTCAAACTATCTTTTGAATGACTTGACCATTCACCTTCAAAATACAACAAAAATTGCAAAGTTGTTGATGGAAGATTGCAACATTTACAAAATATGACAATTTATGACACAACTAACCCCACATGACAAAAATCATTAACCATGGTCTAAATAGACCTTATTACATCAAAATTGAACTCAAAAACACAAAAACCTATCATCTAACCCCTTTACATGATCAAAGCTAGGCGCCCCTACACCATTGATCCACCATTTTTTTTCTTTTTCTTTTTCTTTCTTTAGTATTTGACATTGTATGTTTTTGTATCTTGTCTTGATGTTGAATATCATACATCTTATGTGTGTCCCTTTGGTCTTATGCTGGTTTTCCATGGGATCTTAGATTCTGAGGGCTTACACAACCTCCTTTATCCTTGTCATCCTATCCCATTGATATTTGTACACTTGGACCCCTCTTGACATGTATTTTGTCTACTTTAGTGTGAGTTTAATGCAAGTTCATCCTCTCACTAAAGTAGGGGCTAAATATAGTGTAGACAAATGCATCCCTTTACATTTTCACACTATGTTTGGACCCTCCTAATTAAAATGGACTTAATAGTTCCTTAATGTAGTATTGAAAAATGTACTCCTTTACATTTTCACACTTTGTATGGGCCCTCTTAATTAAATTAAACTTAATTATGCCTTAATAAGCCCCATTTTACATCTACAAGCCTAATAAATTATATTTTCCAAAGGGGAAACACAACAACAATCAATTCCAACACATAATTAAACACCTTGAGCAATGTGTGTTGTAGGAATAGTGACCTGGGACCCATTCGCCCATGGGCGAATGGGTCCTCCCTAAGCCCTTGAATCCATTTTAAAAACATTTTGGTGGTATTTTTATCATCCCAAATTCAAATTTCAAATGTCAGCTTGTAATGTTTAATTTCTTGGGAAATTAAGGATAAATGTCTATAAATACAAGGTTATTTTATCAAATCAAGATTAGATTTTCAAGAGATCAATTACTACACCCAAGATTATTGTCAAGAGAATTGAAGAGAAGATTTATCAATCATTTTCTTGCAACATTCAAGATCCAATCATCATGTCAAAGTCTTCTTGCATCATGCATGTTTTTGGAGCTAACATTATTATGTAGGTTTCAAGATCTAATCCAAGCATTCAAGTCAAAGATTCAACACAAGATTCCATCATCAAGATCCAAATCCATTGAAGCCATCTCATGCAATATTTCAGTCTTTTCAAGGTTTATTTAAAGGTTTGGTGAGTGGTAACATAGTGTTTTTCATTCATCATTCCTTTCACACTATTTAATTTCAATTCAAGGTTTAATTACCAAAATGAGGTTTCACCAAGGCAAACCCCCATTCACCAAAAAAAAATAAAATTCCTCTCTTGTGTTTGTGTTGTAGATTTTAGGTTGAAGGAAGATTGAAGATTGGAGATCTCTAAAGTGCAAAGTTGGAAGAAAATTTTTCATCTCATGAAAACTCATATCTAGAGCTCATTTTCTATCATTTTCATGTGAAATCAGTGGGAAATTGCATCTCAGATCTACCTTTAGAGGCTCCCAAAAATTCAGTTCAAAAAGCTATCTTAGGAACCATTCGCCATTTTTGGACAAGGGGGTCCTAGACACTTTGCAACCATTTTTGGACACTCTGCAACCAATTTTGAGGTAAGTTTGAAGTGTCTTCCACTCATCCAATTTGCACAAAATTGACTGTTTCTATTAGAGATATGATTCATCTACATGAATCAGGTCTTAGGTTATAGATTTGAGGACATTTTCTATTTTATTTTCATCTCCAAAAAGTGTTGTTTGAACTTTACCCTCATCCACACACACATAAATGAAATTGCTAGATCTTCCATAGAATTGAATCACCTAAGGTATGAAAGTTAATTATATCTTGGAGGATCTCATTTCTTGAATGAAATAGAAAATAGGTAGGTTCATTATACCCCATTTTTCCCTTTCTATTTATAGTAAGTTTGATGAAATATTCTAAATTTAGTATAAAATCCTATGTTTTGAACCCTACCCTATTTTTCTATGTTTCATATACATATGAATTGTCATCAACCCCAAAATTTATTAGAACATAAAGAATGTCACATGAAGAAAAATGAAAAATAAAAATCAGGTCAACATAGAAGAAGGCCTAAATGCCCCCAACGCTTTGCATCATCCCCGACATGAAAAGAAAAGTGTACAACATATAGAAGAATGATGAAACAAATAGAATGTCATGCAAAATTATTGCACCTATATCCAAGAGCCTATAAGGGTAGAAAGGGTCCTCCAAAAAAGATCACAAAACACATACAAACAAGTATAGAGGAACACAAATAATCACACCAATCTAGTCTATAGATGTAGAAGAGCCACCGCTCTAATTTGAGTCCACCAACAGGTCATCTTACTCCCAATCTAGGTCATTATAGGGGGAGGGAGGATGAGATTGAAGGGGAGGGATAGAAAGGTTTGTACCAGACGAATCACTTGCAATAAGAGACAAGGAAGAAGGCCCATCAAGGTCCTCTTCACCGAGCTCTTGTGAGACTAGGGTCACCAATCTCTCAAAGATGGATGATAGAGTTGGGATTTCCTCCACCAAGTTGAGCATGCACTTAATTGGAGTGCCATGTGTCAATTGAGTGAGAGGAGTAAAAGACACCAGAGGGTCACTACCAACCTTGATAAAAGGGGTAGTGACAAACTTCAGGGACGTGAGCGATGCATTTGTCATGAGGATGACACAAGCCAAAATAGAACCAAAATCCATAGGGGATGAGGAATTATTACAACCCTCACTCAAAGCAAGGCCATCCTCAAGCTTGTGCTTCAATAGAGGATGTAAAATATCCATAAAATAAATGGAAGTGGAAGAAGACGAAGACGGAGCCATAGAGGACACCACCTTTGTATGAGGCATGTCGACGAGTTGTAAAAAAGGAGGAATATCAGGAAGAGAAGAAGGGGAGGCTTCACTAAGGGGGTGATGAACACCTGCACCATTTTGGGGTGAGGTTCATCAAGATCCATTGATGAAGTTGGAAGAAGCACAAATATGATGGGAAATGAGGCAGAAGAAAGAGAAGGCTCAACAAAATAAATTATATAAGAAGCAAGAGCATAAAAAGGATCCCTGACACTCTGTTGCAAAGCCACATGCTCCTTGGATAGAGCCTTTCATCGGTGCTTATTCTCATACATAAGATGATTACGTCAGCTATAAGAATTCGAAAGCACGACTAGAGAAGAGGTCGAGGGATCCTGCTCTACCATATGAGCAACCTTCACAACCATTTCTAGTGGGAGGGAAGACTCCTTAGGAGGAGGAAAAATAAACATAGAATTAGTAACAAAGAGATGTGTCTTAGTATCAAGCCTCTTCCCAAGCCCTGCCCTAGAGCGAGGAAAAAGAACATGCAGAGGGTAAAATGTAGGAACAAACCCATAGAAAGACTTCCCCCTCCCATATAGGGTGGGATGGGGCACCATGGGGAGAATAGAAAGCTCAAAGACTCGAGGCTTTGACCTATATAGCATAGGTGCCTTTCCCTTTCTTGTGGTAGGAATAGGAGAAGGAATGAAGGATGCCATCAAGGGCTGAGAAGTAGAAGAAAGAGGTGAAAAAGATGAAATAGAGGAACTAGAAGGGGAAGGCTTGAGGGAAAGAGAAAGATTGTTTGTCCACTTTGGAGGAGGGGCATAGGACAAAGCTTTTTGTTGTGTATGCAAACAAGCCTTCAAAGGCATAGCATAGGGTGATGGAAGAAAACCACCTTTCGGTGTCGAGCCCCCAGTCTTAAGCTTGATATAAGAGACCTCCCCTAGGAGGGAGGGGTCCACCTGGGGTGGGCCAAAAATGGTCGAGAGAGAAGCCCCCACGTGCTATCAATGGCTTATATCTATTGTCTTGGACAATACACATGGTACCCTTGTGAGGATACTTCAAGAATTTTTTGATCATAGAAGTGACTGCATTCATAGAGGCCAACCAAGGAATTCCTAGCCTAGCTTTGAATAAGTTTTCCTTAATTCATTTCTCTCCATAATTACTAATTTAAAAAAAGTTCTAAATAATTTATTTATTTATTTTGTGTTGAGTTGCATTAACTACTAGTTAACAATTAACCAAATTGGAAACTACGATTTGGAATTTCTTAAGAGAATATTTTTTAATTGAATAAAATTAATATTATTATCTTTCTTACAACTAATTTAGAAACATAATTTTTTATTTTAAATAAGTTTAGTTTAATTGTTAAATATAATATATAACTAAACATTATTTCAACTTGAATTTGTTTAAGTTTCATAAGATAATTAATATCTTAATTGCAACCAACTTGCAACTACTTAACCAACCATAAACTACCTTACTTATTCATCTATAAAATCACATCTTCAACTATAAAATCACACAAATAAAATGGTATATTATTAATGCTCATAGAATGATTTTTCATTACAATCAATTATATTTTTAAATCCTTTCATTTCTAACTACCCAAAACTCCCTTACAAGAATAACTAACAACTAAAAATTATTTATTCTAACTATTACCTAACTTATATCATTATATAAACTAACAATTACATATCAATTTTTTTTTAATTATTTAAACTATACTAAAATAAAGATGTAACTAATCCAACATTCCCCCTCTTATTACATTAATCTAAACAAATGGTGGAACATTGAAAGAGTTGCACACAACAACCCTTTTGGAGACTTTGATGAAGCACCTTCACCAATCCTCCTCACTCGCCTAGAAACACCAGACTGACTCCATCAATGGATCTCTTGACTATGAAACCTACAAAAATTATATACAACATGAGAGAACATAAAGTGTGTCCAACCTCCTTACACAATGAGAGAACAACATTTCTCTAAAATTTCACATCTCCTTTGAGTGTGTCAAAATTTGTCCTCTAGTGATGCACATGAGATAAGAACTCTCCTTTGAGAGTCCAAATATCCTTTGAGTGTGTCAGTATTTTGAATGCATAAGACAACTAAGAGAGAGGGTAAATCAATTGTACTTTAAACCATCAAAACCCTCACAAAATTCAGATCCACATTCATTCAATTAACCCTTAATCTTTTATAATGATTTAGCATGAAAAATAAAAAATAAAAAATTGAATCAAATAAAAACCATGCATAAAGAGACACAAGATGGGAAAAACCATGGTGAGGATTAACTCATGATATAAAGTAACATCAAAACTGAATAAAATAGGGCTCACTAACCAAAGAGAAAGAAAGGCTCATTGCCAGAATAGAGAAGATAGAGAAGAGTGTTACATAGCAAAATCCATCTCAATGCAACATAGAAATCCACCACAACATCATCAACACCTTTGCAGTCTGATTGAAGAATTATAGACACCTTCTACTCACTGCATTTGACAATCTAACACATGAAAGATCACATTGCACTTCTCAAATTCACACTCTAACACTCTGTAATTTGCATCATGCTCATCTATCTTTGCATCCCTCAACAAATCAACTCATATATATACCATCAACTTTGAAATCATTCTCCAAGGTCGGCTATGCACCTCAACCATGCAAATTCAAATTAGGTCGGCACCAAAACAATCACACAGTGGAAAGGAATGAAGGAATAATACAACACACCTTAGCTAAGACCCAAGTCCACTCATAAATGCCACACCACACTTCCTTAAATTTCACAAGTAGTGTAAACACACAAGGTCAGTTGTTACCTATACAAACACCATTAAAATTTTAAGTACATGCTTCCTTTGATCTAATAAAAACTTGCAAGAAACAAATGTCACTTGCACACTCTAGAATATTCCACAAACACCCTAAAATCTAACAAACTCCTTTGCAACAACTTTCACCTTAAGAATGTACACAACTGGTACACTCAGGAAACTTTTCCATACATTGTAACTTAAGAAACTGACAAATCACCAAACCTCAAACAATTTTAACTGAAGAAATATAGCAACACTATTAGCACACCTCCAAATCCACAATACCTAAAACTAAACTGTGAAGAAGCACGAAGCAAAAAAAATCTCCCAGACACTTCTACAATACATAATTCACACACTAGTGAGCACAATTTTCTCTACACAAGGATCTAGCACACCAAATTCTAAATACAACACCTTTGAACAACTCCGATCAACATATCCAAAATGTATAAGCATATCTTCAACCTAGAAGAAATGTGAAGCAACACCGAAACACTACTCTACAACTCACTATTTCCTCTTTTTATCAAATTTTCTCAAAGGCACTTGGAAACCAAGCACCCGAAACACATCCTCATTAGCTTCATCACTTCCTCAACCATATATCCATATATAGAATCTTATCAAATCAACACTATATGTTCACATTAGAATATTACTAATAACAACATAATGCAACTAATCAAAGCATTATCAAAAACCTCATCAATGACAGTGCCAACTCAATACAAACTACACATCCTCTTGCAATAATCTTAAGCTCATCAATGACAACACAATATTGTTGACATCAATGACAACACCAACTTATCATAATTGCAACAATCTCCCCCTTTGTCATTGATGGCGACACATGAAGTGAAAAACCAGGGTGATCCCATAATAGTGGTTTATAATTTTTGGCCAAATTGGACATTGAAATTATTATTTTTAACTAAATATTCACATTCAGGCACCTATAGCGGCTAAACTGTGAGGAATTTGAAGATGATGCAAACTAGAGTCTCATCACATTTTGTTTGTAGATTCTAAAAATTATTTTTTCAATTTTTTTGGAATCATATTGCACTTCTTTTTCCATCTCCCAAGAAAACTGGTTTTTTCAGAAAACAACATTTTAAAAAAGTGATGCACACCGTATAACACATAAATTTTTTTCCATGAAGGATAAAATTATAATTCTTTTGAATTTAGATTTTTAACTCCGATATCTATTGCTTCCACTTGGTTAGATAGTTTTTATTGAATTATTTTTCTTTAATCAAGTTTTTAAGTCAAACCAATTACAATTTAGACATAGCACGACCGTATAATGCGTAACTTTTTTTGTATATATCGAAATTCAATTTATTTTTTTGTTGGATCAAGGACTTCAATATTTTGTGCACTCATATTTTTAATTTTTTTTGATAATCTTCTATTTTTCCACATGTGCAAAATAGAGACCTTCATTTTCACTCACTCTCTACCTTTCAACTTATCTTTTTCACATGCTTCATTCCCCCCTTTCTTTTTCACATTATTCTCTCCCCCTTTGACATCAATGAAAAAGGACAAAAGATTTGCATCACTTAAGTTTCTCCTTTGATATCAATCAACCTTCACATAGCTGATTTGAAATTATCTTTCCATTACTGCTCAATATACTCCCCCTTAGGAGAACACACCATACTACACTAATCAACAACCACTAGATAATGACAACACTTACTATTTCTGACTACAACAACCAATAATATCACTACCTACTCCCCTTGAGAGGTTTCCACCAACATCAATCTAGATCAAAGAATGAATATTGAAATCCACTAGATTGATGCATCTCCTTGTGCATCTAGTTCAAAGAAGGAGGGGCGATAACCCTCAATTTCTCCTAAAAATACTCAAAAGTATCCTTAGGAAGAGCCTTAGTAAATATATCAGCAACTTGATCCTTTGTAGGCACATACTCAAGCTTTACTTAATTCTCTACAACCTTCCCTCTCAAGAAGTGCTAACAGATAGAGATATGTTTTTTCCTTGAGTGCATTACCAAATTCTTTGAAATATTGATAGCACTTGTATTATCACAAAAGATAAAAATTAGCTCATCATATACTACCATGATATCCTTCAATTTTTTCCTCATCCACAACACTTGTGTTTAAAAATATGTTGCTGCAATATATTCTACCTCTGTAGTAGATAAAGACACTAAATCTTGTTTCTTACTTAGCCATGACACCAATTGCATCCAAGAAAGAATGCACCACCACTTTTAATTTTTATGTCATCCACACAACCAACCCAATCTACATTTGTGTAAGCACTCAAAGTAAAACTAGTATCCTTTGGATACCGTAGGCCATAATCTGAAGTGCCCTTCAAGTATTTGAATATCCTATTCACTACTGCAACATGGGACTCTCTAGGATGTTGAAATCTAGCCACAAGATAAACTACACACATGATATCCGGTCTAGTAGTAGTTAGTTATAACAATCCTCCAATCATTGATCTATACTTGATTTAATTAGCCTTAGGAGATTCATCATTCTTGCTCAGCTTGCAACTAGTAATCATAGGGGTACACACCAGTTTAGAATCTTCCATTTCAAACTTCTTCAACATTTATTTGACATACTTTAGTTTTGAAATGAGAATACCTTTATCTATCTAATTTATTTGTAGTCCAAGGAAGAAATTCATCTCCCCAAACATAGACATTTCAAACTCTTTCTGCATTTTTTCTGTAAACTTCTCACACATAGCCTCATTTCCTCCAAATATTATGTCATCATCATATACAACCACAATCAAGATTTGATATTTTTCAACTTTAAATTAAATATTTATATCTATGGTACCTTTATTGAATCCTTGTTGTATCAAGTACATATCCAACCTTGCATACCAAGCTCTTGAAGCTTGCTTCAGTTTATACAATTCCTTCTCCAATCTGTAGACCATATCGGTTTGTCTGATAACTAAAATCCTTTTGATTGTTCTATGTATACCTCTTCTTCCAATTCTCCATTCAATATAGAAAAATTTGCATCTATTTGATAAAATTTAAAGTTCATGTGTGTTGCAAAAGCCAAAAATACCCTAATAGCTTCTATTCTTTCCACCAGAGAAAATGTCTCTTCAAAATATATTCCTTCAACTTGTGAGTAGCCTTTACACACAAGCCTTTCCTTTTTCCTTACCACTTCTCCATTCTCATTTAGTTTGTTTCTAAATACCCACTTAGTTCCAATCACATTTTTGTTTGCTGGTCTTGGGACAAGTTCCCAAGTTTGATTCTTCTCAACCTAAATAGTTCTTCTTCCATAGCCTTAATCCAATTTTCATCTTTGCATGCCTCAATCACTATATTAGGTTCAACTTCAAAAATTAAACATAGATTTACCTATTGTTTAACAACTTTCCTTCTTGTTAGTATACCTCTACTCTTATCTCCAATGATTTGTTCTCCAGAATGATCCTTCTACACATACTTAAAGAATTTTTAGGATTCTTTTCTAGAGCTTCTTCCTCTTCAAATTGTACTTCTTTTTCTTTATCTTTTTATTCTTATCTACAAGAAGAATCATCTTATTCATATCCATCTATCACCACTAATTTATTTTGCAAATCTTCATCAACCTTGACACTTGCACTCTCAACAATCTTTATCAATCTCTTGTTGTAGCATCAGTAAGCTTTGCTTCTAGTAGAATATCCAAGGAAGATACCTTCATCAAACCTTGCATCAAACTTTCCCAATTTTTCATCTCTTTTGATATAACATTTTCTTCCAAACACTCTAAAGTAATTGACAATAGGGATCCTTCCATACCATAGCTCATAGGGAGTCTTTGTGTTGTTATCTCTTGCTTGAACTCTGTTAAGTATATAAACAACAATATGAATTGCTTCTCTCCAGTAGACTTCAGATAGATTTACTTCTTTCATCATTATCCTTATAGCTTATTGAATGGTTCTATTCTTTCTTTCAACCACTCCATTTTGTTGAGGAGTCCTAGGGGCGGAAAAGTTCCTCTTTATGCAATGATTCTAAAAAAATATGTTAAACTCATTGGGGATGAACTCTCCACCTCTATCAAATATCAAACATTTTATTTTCATATCTATTTCATTCTCAACCATAACTTTAAAATCTTTAAACTTATCTAGAGATTCTGATTTTTCTTTGAGAAAAGTAACCCATCCATTCTAGAGTAATCATCAATTAATAGCATGAAATACCTGTCACCTTGGAGACTTCCTACTCTTGTAGCACCACAAAGATTTGTATGTACCAATTCCATCAGTCTGGTAGTAGATTTTTCTTTGAATTTGAAGCTTCTTCTTGCTTGCTTTCCAATTTGAGACTCCTTATAGACAACATTGATAGGATTTGTAATCTTTGGCAAATCTGTCATAGCTTAAACTGAACTAATTCTTACTAGGTTATCAAAATTGATGTGACACATCCTCCTGTGCCATAACCAACTTTAATTAATCTACCATAAAGAAGTCACCATCAACACCCTTAAGTTGATAAAAAAAATTGTTTGTCCTTCTTCCAGCAGTAACCACAGCTCTAGATCCTTTTTTGATCTCACATGCATCATCCTGAAACACAAGATTGTATCCTTTGCTACAATTTTTTTCAAAAATCAAGAGGTTATGCCTTAAACCCTTAACATAGTAGACATCATCAATATTATGCTTGCCATCAAAACTAACAAAACCTTTTCCACATATCTTAGCAGATGTATCATTACCAAATATAACACATCCTCCTTCATATTTTTCAAGTTTAACAAACTTACTCTTGCCACCGATCATATGATTAGAGCATCCATTTTCAATGATCTAGTAGTTCTTTTCCTATCTAGCATGAAAAGTAGATACCAAAGTACCTTAAGTCTTATCCTTTATCTCCAAGAGTCTTTCCTTTGCACATCTCTTGGAGTTAGCATAAACATATTCATCTTTTAAAGCCATGAACAAGAATTCATTATCATCATCATCTCCATAATCAAATTCATCATCATAAATAATTGTGTCTTCTCTAACATAATAAATTTTCTTAATCATCTTACCTTTGTTCTCCTTATTTTTTTTATTCAAAACTCTATTTGGACATGTTGAAGCATAATGACCTATCTTTCCACAACTGAAAATTTTGAAAGTCAACTTACCATTGTACTTACTAGTACCCTTCTTCATTCTCCTAAAAAATTTAGCCTCTACATCATCAAGATCCTCCTGATATGATTCCTTGATCTCCTCTAATTTTCCAACCTTAAAAGCAATTTCAACTTTTGCACCACTATTTGTACCGAATTCCATCATATCAAAAGCAATTAAAGAACCATATGACTGATCTTTGTTGGTATGTGGTGACTGATCATGCAAAATACTATACACTCTTTATGTATCCTTACTGAGATTCAGGGTCGAGCTGGGTCTCAAGCAAGGGTTCAGGGGCGACAGCCCCCAATAGTAGGGGTTCGGGGTTGCAACCCCCAAAATTATTTTTTTCCATTAACACATCAAGGTTTTCCTTTTAACAAATCAAGGGGTTGGTAGTTAATTCTTTATATGACAAATGAAAAATGACTTTGTAAAACCTTAATTCTAGAAGCTTTCAAAAATCTTGTTATAAGTGGTTGGGATGTAAGTTGCAACATGGTGTTCATGAGATTGTAATCTATTTTGCACTGGATAATAAAATCATTGGATGGATGAGTTTTTGTTGATGTAGCCCATATTGGGTGAACCACGTTAAATTTTTTGTTGACCTCTTTTTTGTTATTCTTCATTGTTATTTCTAGGTCATTTAATATGCACATAATTGTTAATGTTTATTGCTCCAATCTTCCTAAACCATAACAATCTTTGGTATATTGATTTAAGTTTTCAAATTCATCAATAGAAGAAACTTCCTGACTATAAGATTTAGGAAGAGTTCTAAGAATTTTATTTACCACTTATGGTACTTTGAGTTCTCCACCAAGACCTCTGATGGAGTTGACAACTTCATCTACCCTCTGCATATATCTTGTAACATTTTTCATTTTCAGACATCTACAGGTTCTCAAACATGATATTCAAATTTTGCGTCTTAGCTTCTTTGACCTTACCATCTCCTTCATAAATGATTCTAACTTTACCCAAATATCTCTACCAGTTTTCAGACTCATCACTTTCACTAATTCAGAATTAGTAAGACCAATTAAGAGATAATACCTTGCTTTACCATTTATTTCATAGGATTTGATCTAATCATTAGTGCTCGAACCATTTGTAGGCATAGTATATCCATATTTAACTTACTTCCAAACATCAAATCATAAATAAACTAGAAAGCTTTTCATCCTTGTCCTCTAGAATGCTTCCATTCATCAAACATAGGAATCTTGTTCTTGTGCACCATCCCAGATCTACCTCAAGCATTTAAGCTTTCTTCCAAGGAATATTTCTCTGATACCAATTGTTGAATGCACAAGACAACTGAGAGGGGTCGGGGGTGAATCAGTTGTACCATAAACCTTCAAAACCCTCACAACAGTTAGATCCACATTCATTCAATCAACCCTTAATCTATTATAATGATTTAGCATGAAAAGAAAATAACATAAACTTAATAAAATCAATACCATGCACAAAGAGACCAGATTTACATGGAAAACCCAATATGGGAAAAACCATGATGATGATTAGCTCACAATATAAAGTAACATCAACACTGAATACAATAGGGCTCATTGTTGAAGGGCTCACTACCAAAATAGAAAAGACAATAGAGAAGAGTGTTACACAAAGAAATCTATCTCAATGCAATAGATAAATATACCACAACATCACCAACACCTTCGCATTCTAATTGAAGAATTGTAGACACCTTCTACTCACTAAATTCGACAATCTAACACATGAAATATCACACTGTACTTCTCAAATTCACACTCTAATAATCTATAATTCACATCATTCACATAATGCTCATTTATCTTCACATCCCTCAACAACTCAACTCATATTTATACCATCATCAAACTTGAAAGCATTCTCCAAGGTCGGCTATGCACTTCAACCTTGAAAATTCAAATTAGGTCAACACCAAAACATTCCTACAGTAGAAAGGAATGAAGAAGGACCACAACACACCTTAGCTAGGATCTCAATTCACTCATACATGCTACACCACACTTCCTTAAATTTTTCAATTATTGTAAACACCCAAGGTCGGTCGTTACCCATGTAAACTCCATTAAAATTTTAAGTACACACTTCATTTGATCCAACAATAATTCACAAACAACAAATGTCACCTGAACACACTCTAGAATATTCCACAAACACCCTAAAATCCAACAAACGCCTTCACAAAAACTTTTACTGAAGAATGCACACACCCAATACACTTAGACAACTTTGCCATACATTGCAACTTAAGAAAATGACTTCCAAATCACTAAACATCGAACTATTTTAACTAAAGAAAGATACCAAAACTATTAGCATGCCTCCAAATTTGCAAGACCTAAAACTAAATTGTGGAGAAATGCGAAGCAAAAACGTTTCTCTCAGACACTTCTACAATACACAGTTCACACATCTAAACTCTAGAGTTGTAGAAATGTGCTTGAAATTCATTCAAAGAATGGTGTTATCTGATGTGCAGTATGATATGGCTCCTTCCTTTGATTCAATTTGACTCGAAATTCAAAGCACATTAACCTTCTTCATGTGCCTCTAGCCTTTGCTTGAATTGATTTCTCTAGCTCTCAATAATAACTTTCACCCTTCAAACTCATTTAAAATCTTATTAATTTTTTTTTTTAATTGTTCTATGTTTTATTAATATTTTCTATGTGATAGCCACCATTCCTTCTCAAAATTTCTAAACCTATGTAAGTCAATACTTAACACCATCCATATAACCTATTCTTATGCACCATACACTATCCATATTGAGACTACGTGGAGATGCTCTTCCAATTGCTTTCAATATTAGTAGTCTTTTTCATACTATATTACAATGTTTCCTTTCATAATAAATGTTGCTAAGAAAATGATTTATACTCTTTTTAATGCAAAAAAAACTCATGCCGCCACACTTTCGTTGTATTTTTTATTTAATCCATCAATAACACATTACTATACACAAGAACAATAAAATAAAAAATTAACACTTACATGAATATAACTATTATATGTTTTGATATATGAAAAAACATATGAAGTGTAATAGAGATTAAAAAAAAAACACATATTATCTCCATTTTATCAGACTTGAGATCCTAGTGGTTTTGATATCATGTGAAAATATGTAGATCAAATTACATTTTCAACTAAAACATTACATAAATAAATGGTATATTTTTATGCTCATCAGAGGATTTTTCATTACAATCAATTGAACTTTTAAACCCTTTCATTGTTAGCTACCTAAACTCCATTACATAAATAACTAACAACTGACAATTATTTATTCTAACTATTATCTAATTTATATTATTTTAAATTAACAATTACATGTTAATTTTTTTTTTAATTATTTAAATTATACTAAACTAAAGATGTAATAATCCAGCATATGGACAAGTTAGATTCTCAAATTAGGTACAAAATATATATCTCATAATGCATGGCAAGTCAATAATCTTTTCCACTAATTTTAGGTTCTCAAGTTAAACATATCTTTCTTTTAGAGAGATGCTTTTGCATATCATGCATTAGTAATAATTCTTCCAATATTTTTATAGTTCACTAATTGCCCCATCTTTGTATGTTCTTTATAACTATTTCATGTGACATGAATTTTCATATGAAGTGAGAAAACCTTTGAATTGTGGTCACATAGAAAATTTAAAGTAATTAATTATATTGAATATTAGAATTCATATGTTGTATGAAATTTAAGCCCAACTTATTATAGACAAACTTAGATATATTTTCTTAGCAAGAAGTCTAAATATTTATATAAATTTAAGGAGCTTAGTGTACTTGTGAAAAATTAAATAGATATAAAAATTAACATGAAGGCTAGATAATAGAGGAAAGTATTGATCTAAGTAGTTTGAACATTTTCTACAAACACAATAGTATTGTTAAATAAATGAATACATCTACTTTATCAAAATAGAATGGGATAATTAAAAGTATGAACATAATGTCGATAGACAGAGCTAAAAGTTTTAGGTTGAAGTGGTAAGTATTACTTCTTATTTGATAAAAAGGTCTCCTACTTCTATGCTTGAAGATAAAACACCATATGAAATGTGGAAAGGTATGAATCCTATTGTTACAAATCTAGGAGTTTATGGATATGAGGCATTTGTTCACGTACATTAGGAAAAAATAACCAAAGTTGTATTTTAAAGTTGAAAAATATATAATCATAGGATATGGTGAAAATATAATATGTTATAAGCTTTGAAATCTTATGAATCTAAAATTTATCTATTGAAGATATTCTATTTTTAGGGAACTTGATTTTTTCTATAGAAAAATACTCACAAGAACCTAAGAGAAACAAGATGCATTTTGAGAATAAACTAAAGAAATAATATGTACTTGCAAATAAAAAACTAGTGGACATGACAATAAATATGTAATGAAATAACTTGCACAATAGAATAATATAATATATACTTGATAATAGTTGAGAATAATAAGCCACTTTGAGGGGGAAAACCTCCAAATATCTCTAAAGAGAAAAAAAAAATCAAAATATGATGAACAAATAAGACTTACTACCTCCTATATATACCCTACTTATGCCTAGGATATCACCTAGGCCAACATAGGTAACCATATATAAGCCTTAGGCTGACCTAACTAAATAAATAACAATATAATAATCATAATATGAATTAATTAAGAGCTAAGATAGCCTCAAGCCTATTATTCATAACACTATGTACTCTAATATTAAGGGCATAGTATGCCCCCCTCTTCAGAGAAGGATTGTCCTCGATGGTAATTGTTAACTACTGAAATTGCACCCTGTTGAACTTGAAATTTGACATTTTAGTGTAATATGGGAAGACCTCTAAATTTTTGGGTTACTTGTAAGCAAAGATCAACAAAGATCAACCTCTGGAGAAGGTCGACTTACTTTTGGTACTCACCTAAAACTACTGATCTTTTGCAGAGGGAAGGGGAGAAGGAATGCATAAAAATGAAAACTAAAACCTAGGGTGATGCACCAAATATTGAAGATTTGAACCACTATTTTAACACACAATATGATCAATAAAATTCACTACAATATGCACAACCTAGTTTTGACATGTATTGCATAAGTATTTCATAGAAGGGCTTTGAAGTTTTATAGAAAAAACTCAAGAGGAAAAACAAATGATCTTTTAGAGGCTCAAATGCTTGATTTCACAGTTGAATCCTAGATAGAACCATTAGAACACAAACTATGACCTACACAAAGTTGTACTTCTGCAAAAAGGCAATAAAAAACTAGACAAAACCAAGGATAAACATTATCATCACAAGGAAACATCAATAATTTCATATTATTGCACAATAACCAGTATTGAGAAGGAAAAATAGCTTTGATTTTTATTGATTGAAAGACAAAGCACAACTAAGTACAAATCTATAAAAGAGAGTTACAAAACTCTGTATTTTTTCTAAGGACTCCAAAATGAGTCACAAAAGAAAAAGCCTAAGTCATAACTGATTACAATGAAGTCACATAAGTGACTATATCACTCAACTCCCAACAAGATCCATCAAAATAGGATCTAGAAACTCTTGAACCCGTAAGCCTTCAAAAAGCCTAAAAATTAGCAACTAAATCTCATCCCAAAAGGCTCCAAATAGGAGGATAAGTCCAATTTGAATATGTCCAACATGATGACACATCAAAAAGACTCCAAAAAGCTCCAAACTAAGTCAACATGCCTAAAATCACTCCAAATATTGGTGAACTACATCAAGCTCCCCATATTCTCTCCATGACTTAGCCATATGAGCACATGCCCCCTATTTCTTCTCATTTAGCTCAAATCAAGCATATCTCCTCTGAGATTTAAGCAAAAGCTTTAAAGCTTCTTTATAGCTCCTTTTGACTGTCTCCTTCAAAAATTACCATGACATCTCTATTTTTACGTTTCAAATATCATTTATTGAAAAGTGATTTATAATCATCACTTTAAATAAATGATTTACAATATGGATTTTAAATGTAAAAATAAAGACTTTTGCATCTATAAATAACCTTTATTTAAAGTGACTATATTTTTTTTCACTTAAATAAAGTTATACATTTTGCCTCAAATGCAAAATAAATAAAAACCCAACACCAAAGCTTAAGGACTAAGTCTTTGGAAATGTTAAAAGAAATATAAAGCATATGGAAATGCCACACATGAAGTTTTAAAATAAAACTTTAAAGCACAATAATACATCCTCCCATTGTGCCTTTTGGGTTTCTCAAACCCTAAAATGAATGTAAATTCCATTTTTATTTCATTTGCTGCTTCAAAAGAGAGCGCCGCTAGTAATAAGGGTTTGGAATTATGGGGAAGGATTTTCACTATGGATTTTGAGCTCCAAAACCATTCGACCAACATCTTCAATTGATTTTTTCCTCAGATAAATATACTAGTAAGATTTTTTGTGAAATTAAATTTGACTGAAAACCTTCTATTTCATTATAATATGGGGCTTCATGGTCGCGACTCCTTCTATATATTACAAATGTATTTTCATTTGTTGCTTATTTATTGTATCTGCTAAAAAAATCCTTCAAGTTGTGGCTTTCTCTTTCTGGGTATTCTTTATAAATACTCACTTTCACTTGCTCTGTTGTCATAGATAGTTGGAAAATATTACTTTCTTGTAGTCGAATTTATTCTTGCAATTAATTTTCCTTGCGGGTTTGTGATGAAAATCCCTCTCTTCTTTCTATATTTGTTCTTCTTTAGAAAACAATTGAAAGAAAAATTTCTTAATATGATAGGCTGCAACTATATCTTTTCCTATTGATTCTTTGCACAAAGAAAACTTTGTTTTTTGCTTGATATTCCATGTATTTGCGGCTAGTAGTGATATAATCTCTTTTTCTATGAAAAGGATCATAATGATCAAACGTAGGTGTGATGCAATAAGGGTCATCATGTGATTGAAGTATGCACAACCCTCATTCAATAAACCTTCATGGCTGCATGCAAAAAAGAACACAAGAAAAACTTACAATGTCAGGATACATTCTAAAGTGCCTCATTAATTCAAAGATTTTGAGAGCATCCTTGCAAAACTCATTTTGTTTATTTCTGCAATCATTGTATTTCATGAGATAACATCTCTTTTAGGCATTTTGGAACCTTGAATCTATGCTTCAAAAACTCGAACCTACAATAGAGGGCTTCCCACTTTTCCTTCCTGTAGCATGAATATTGATACCTCTTTTGTATACAGAAGAAAATCTTATTGTTTTCATTTCTATAGAAGCATTTTTTAGGTTATTTGATGACAAGTTTTGAATGATGAAAATCAATGTTTCAGATTCTCATTTCTCAGAATTGTGCATAGAACTCATAATAACTATTGCCTTTAATCTTCAGAACATGATTGTTCCTGATCAAATCTGCTCATTTTTGTTGCATTCTTGAATAACTTTAGCAACATTGTCTTTTAAAATTACATTTGCTCCATTGAACTATTCACGTAGCTGCTCCTTGAAGAAATACTTTGTGAACTTCAATATGTATACCTGTTCACTATCACTACATGGTCACATTAATATGATTCATTTCAAGATTTCATTTCCCTCTTAAATAAGCTCGAATGAGCTCATTAACTGATAATTCAGCATGTCAGGCTCAACCCTTGTGGGAGCCTCATTTTAACCCACATGTTGTAACTTGGTGAAACAAATCAGCAACATTAGTTTTCTGAGTATGCACATGAAGCAAACAAGTTAGAAAAACATATATATTTTAGGTGAGTTTGATGACTCCAATGGTTTTCTGAGACACCTAAAATGTGCACTTAGTTTACTTAATGTAGATTATGATCAATGTATACATGGATAGGGGTGAATTTGTATGTAATGTATGTAATTGGGTTATTGCTTAGAGTATACTCTAACACCATTGCTAATGCCATATGCAGGAATAGGAGCGAAGAGGAGCTAGAAGGGATAGATGAAGCTCGAGACAACAACAGGACAAGTTGACACCAGAAAACCAGTCATTCACAGGCAATGGTTGGTTACCTTCCTTCTATGCACATTAATTGTTTTTAATTACTTATTCATGTATATGTTTAACTTGTTATGCATTGAATAGGAAAAAGTTAAACTCATGGCTTGTGTGAGTCAATGAACATTTATACATTCAATGAAGATTACTCTCTTCTAAAAAGATTAGAATCTTTCGTTTGTTACATGCATGTAGATGAATGCAATAATTTTTAATTGTAATCTTCTTTGGATGATTTCATTTATACATTTGAATGTAATAAAGTAAAGTTAATAAAATGTACCATCTTCTTTAAATATCAATGGGCCATACTGGATTGAGCCTATGGGTGAAAATCTGGTAACAATAATCAAGTGTGGATGCTTCTAAAAACTCCTTTTCTTCCCTTGTGGCATCTTCAATAGGTAAATTCTTCCATTGGCTGAGATATTGCATGAGTTTTCTAGTCTTTAGCTTCTTTTTGCGTGTATGATGAATAAACTCTAGTTCCAATATGATTCTTCCTTCTTCATCAAGATTTTGGTAATATTGTCTAAGTAGGAATATTATGTCCAATTACCTTATTCCAAAAAAAATTTGGATGTATCCTTGTTGCTGGTGGAAAATCAAGCCTATAGGTGACACTACCTATCTTTTGCATGATTTGGTATGTGCCATAAAATATTTTAGAGATAATTTTTTATTCTTTGATGATTGCTTTAGTGACATTTCCTTGTAAGGTTGCAATCTCAAAAAAACCCAATCCCCAACTTCAAAACTTCTTTCACTACAGTGTTGGTCCATTTGCTACTTCATTTGATTATATGCCATGGCTATATTCTCCTCAAGTCTTGAAAGTATTTTTTGTTGATGAAGCATGTGGTCCTCCACAATGTGAAATCTTGGTGACACCTTTAATTATGATGTGATGGAAGGAGGATGAGATCCATATAGTGTCATAAATGGAGACATTTCTTATGAACTATGAAAGGAAGTGTTATACCGCCATTATACTAGTGGTAGTCAATCTTACCATTGAGACTATTTATTTAAAGTGAAACAACATAGATATCCTTCCAAAAACTTATTTACAACCTCAACTTGCTCATTAGATTAAGGATGATATAAAGAAATGTGAGCCAATTGAGTACCCAAAAATGAAAATAAATCTTTCCAAATGTTACTAGTAAAGATAAGATCACGGTCACTAATAATAACCTTTGGTATACCATGTAGCTTTTGTATTTCCCAAAACAAATTGCCACTGTACTTTCTATAAAAGGATGTGACAATGCAATAAAATATGCATATTTAGTGAGATGATCCACTACTTCTATGATGAAATTATTACCATTAGATCTTGGAGGCCTTGTGATGAAGTCCATGGAGACCTCTTCCCAACATTGGCTAGGAATAACTAAGGGTTACAAGAGACTAGGAATCTTAATTTTCTCTCATTTATTTCCTTGACAAACCGGACATTCAACCTCAATTTTTTTAACATCCCCTTTTCTCCCTTCCCAAAAGAAGTCTCTCTTGACTCAATGATGTGTCTTAAAAATTACCAAATGACCATCAACTTGAGACTCATGAAGCTCTATGAGAATATTTTATTTGAGAGAAGAATTCTTACAAATATACAATTGGTCTTTATACCAAAAATCATCTCCCTTCCAAAGAAACTTCTAGCACTACTAGAATCACTCTGTAATTGTTGAATGAGATTACTTTTAGCAACACCATTATACCACTCTACTTTGGATTTTTCCACCCAATCTTGTAATATTGAAATATCACACAATAAATCTTCATTCTTCTCATCCTTCCTAGATAATGTATCTGCCACAACATTTTCCTTCCCTTTCTTGTATACAATATCAAAGTCATATCCAAAATCTTATTGGCCCATTTTTGTTTCTCTTCAGAGGATAATATTTGTTACAAAAAATTATTTAGGCTATCATGGTATGTCTTAACCTTCAAATGTCTACCAATTATATAAGAGCTCCATTTTTTTACTGTATGAATAATAACTATTATTTCCTTCTCATAAATAGGTTTGAGTTGATTCTTACCCTTGTTAGGAATTGTAGGTAGGAAATGAGGAGTCCAAATTACCAAATATACTTAGATTTAAATACATGAAATAAAGGAGATGAAAAATTCACAAATACAAAGAGGTGAGACAAAAAATTAACATGGCCCACCTTTCTTCTTGGGATACATCCATAAAAAATAGTCATTTATTATCCAACTTCTAACAAAATACAAATATGAACAACCTGCAACAAATAGCTAAAACATGTAGCAACAATTACAATGAATTCATTACTCTATTTTTGCACGTACTTTACTACATGCACCCAAAACTAAAACCTATTATCAAACTTCACACTACACCATGCAACTTGTAGAAAATCCATGCACCATTCACCTTCTCACTTGCCTTGGTACAAACTATTCACAAAACCGTTAATTAATTTTTAATATTCCAAGAAGTTTTTCAAACTATTTTTAACTGAATTATATTAAAAACTTGTAGTGAATTTCCTTTATGAAAAATATCCCCCCTTGCACTCCATTGTTAATTAATTTGTGGGGGAAACACATCAATAAAAGTGAGAAAAATTTAACACCAAAAGGTTGATTGAGCTCTAGAGACCAACGACCCTTTAATATACAACTCTCAAAATTAATGGGCCAATCATCCTACATAAGAACTGCCCCTATAACATTTCTTGTAGCATCATATTCCATAATAAAATCCTTAGTGATGTCTAGATTAGCAAGAGTTGGATTAGTACACATAGCCTCCTTCAATATTTTAAATGTTGCATTAGTGAGCTCCTTCCAATGAAAATAATCCTTCTTTAATAAAGATATGAGGGGTGCTACTATATGACCATAATAATTCACAAATCTTATATAGTATCTAGTCAATCCAAAGAAACCCCTCAAATTTTGAATGGTTTTTGGAATAGGCCATTGCATGATAGCCTTAATTTTGTTAGGATCCACCTTTAATCCTGAATGGAAAACTATGTATCCCAAGTACTCCACCTCTTTAAGAATAAAAGCTCACTTGGATGGCTTATCATAGAGTTGGTGATCTTTGAGAAATTTTAATGCTTGATCTACATGATAAAAATATTCCTCCCATTTCTTTCTATAAGTCAATATATCATCAAAGAACAATAATACAAACTTCCTCAAAAAATTCCTAAAGATGGAGTTCATCAAGCTCTGAAATGTAGATGGTGCATTGGTAAGACCAAATGACATCACCAAAAACTCATAATGACCCTCATGAGTCCTAAATGTTGTCTTAGAAATATTGTCTTCCTTAATTTGAATTTGGTGATAACCTGATGTAAGATCTAACTTTGTAAAATACATAGCTCCATTAAATTCATCTAGAAAATCATCAATGAATAGAATAGGAAAATTATCTTTGATGGTTTAAATGTTGAGAACTCTATAGTCTAGGAACATGCACCAAGTTCCATCCTTATTATGCACCATCATAGGCAAAGAGTAAGCACTTTGGCTATGCTTGATAATTCCTGCCTCTAGCATATCTTGAACAATCTTTTCAATCTCTATTTTTTGTATATATTGGTACTTGTAAGACATGATGTTGGGTGGATGGCTCCCAGGAGCTAGTTGTATGGCATGCTCATGGTCCCTGTTAGGAGGAATTCCTTTAGGAATATCTCCAAAAACCATTGAGTGACGATCTGTAATTTCTTGTAAATCTAGATGGGTAGGAGCATTAAATTGATAAGCCTCTAACAAACATAATTGAACCACAAATACTTTAGCCCATTCCTTAGAAACTTTTTCAAATGATGAGATCTTACCATTTTTTGGGACTTTTCTTGCAACCCTCTTAGCTCTACTATCTTTCCTTATAAATTTCATGAATAGTTCCTAGAAATTCATCTCAATTGTTCCTAATGTAGTAAGCCATTGTACTCCCCAAATAATGCATGTTGCACCCATGGAGATATAATATATTGTGCAATCAAGGTGATAATATCCCATGGATAATTCAATGCTATGAAATTTTTGAGAACAACTAATAGTATCACTATCTACAATCAAAAAATGAAACTATAAAGCTAGATATATAAAAAAAATTAGACAAGTAGCCAAATTTTTTTTGAGAAATTATGAGTACAATCTGAGTCAATCAACACTATTATTCTTTGCTTTTTAAGAAACCCACTACCTTGAGAGTTTGTGGGGTGCTAAAACCTAAGAGTGTATGAAAATAAATTATTGGTTGGGGATCATGTGATTCCTCATCTAACTCCCTATCACCCTCTAATATTGGTTCCTCCTCTTCTTCCTCACTCAGACCTTCAATATAGCATAATTTATTTTCAATGTGTTTATGTCCTTGAATATATTTGCTATAACAATTGAAACAAAACCCTTTTTCTCTTTTCTCCTCAAATTTTTGTGGGGTCAACCTAATAGGTTGATGTAATGAAAATTTAGGAGAGTTCATTTCTCTTATGTTTATGATCCTTTGTCACCTATTGGTTGAAAAAATCTCTTGAACTTTTCTTTCCATAAGGATCACTTGTGACAAGGATTCTAGTTGGAATAAATGTACCTCATATTTTATGTGGTCATTTAAACCTCCTAGAAATAATTCCTTCAAACTTTATTTTGTAGCATTATCCACTCTTAGAAAAAAGGTTTAAAATTACTAAGTATAGTCCTTGACCGTACTTGTTCACTTTGATTTAGTGAGTTGGCAGAAGAAGCTATCCATATAGTTATCTCCAGAATGGGTAGAAATTTCCTCTTAAAAAATTGACCATGTGACCATACAACCCTTATTTATCTTCTCATCACATAACCAATTATACTAAATAAATTGGTTTGGTTTCAAGTATAATGATGCCACAACCACCTTTTATTGACTTGGAACATAATGAAGATCAAAAAAAAAAAACTCTATTTTGCAGCGCCAATTGGTTTGATCCTTGCCATCAAACTTTATCATATCCAACCTCAATATGAATTGCCAAGGATTAGGATTATTAAAGGGATGATCTTTCTTGAGATATGAGTCAAGACCAAAAAATAATGTCCAACAAAAGAATTATCTTCCACCTTACTAGTAGAATATTCTCCCTTATACTTCATACCATGAATAAGTGATTTTAATTCATGCATATTTTTTGTGCCTTGCACACACACCCCGTTGAAAACAAGGACCCCCACCCCCTCCCTTTGTTTTGCCTTTTGGTTTTGTTTTTGTTTTTCATTCTTAGGTTGTGTTACATTGGTCCCTTTTGGGCTGGTCCATTTTTTGTTCCTTTGTTTTCTTGGTTTAGGAATTTTGGTGGCATTTTGTTGGGTCAGGAAGGATATGTGGAATTCCCATTGATAAGGATTTTGGTGCAGATTTTCTTAGAGAATTATCCTGCAAAATCTGTAAAGGTGAAATGTCCTCAAGAAGGTAGGTCCCTATTTTCTGTAAGAGTTTAATCATCTCAAATTTTCTACATGACCAATTTTCTCACAATTCTTGTATTCCCATAAAAAATGATAAGATCTAAAACTCGCAATTGGAAATTATGACTATTGTAATGAAATTTTTCTGACATGAAATCATGAATGATATCACATGATTACAAGGTGATTTTGATCATATTTGTTATACATTTTAGAGAAATATGAAAAGTTATATTTTGGATTTAAAATAGCGTATTTTATGAGATCAAATTTGTTTGAATTATCAGATTTCTTATTACATGTTATATCTTGTAGGTTTTATGGAAAAAGTGGATAGAGCATCAAAGATGAATTTTGAGTTCAATGGGGTCAATCCTACCATGAGGATTACAACATATTGGTTACTAATCATTGAAACCAATTTGGGTCACATCGACATGGAGGAGTTTAAGGAGAGAATCTTCGGTGACAAGTGAACTGAGTTGTCCACCAAGATCAAATAAAGTGGGATTGTTCAAGCTATCATGTTCCCCACTACTATCCCATGCCTTAAAATAATCATGGATGAAAGGGAAAATTACTACAAGAAATTCAAAAAGATATTCTCTGTAGATGGGAGAGTATTGGCATATTTATCTATTGAATCTATTACCCAAACATTTGGAATCCATTCCTTCTCCAACATGATAGTTGCAACCAAATAGTATGATGACGGAGTATTCAAGGATAATCTTGAGGTAGCTTTCATAGTCATAAATGATCATTGGATGAAGAAGCCATGAGCTAATGCAAAAAAACTTACAAAAATTTGTATCAAAGTGACTTCATAAATTAAGTCAATGGTTTGGTTACTCTTTTGAGCAAAGTAATAGGGATTGACTCAACTTAAATTTTTCAACATGGATTTTCTACTTTGTTGAGAAAATATTAAGAGGTCCAACCAATTTTGAATGGGAAAATATAATAAGTGAAAATTTTAACAATTAGTTTGTCACAGTGAAAAAGTCTCGTATTTTCAATTTGACATCCTACATTGTCTACCTCCTCGCAACAAGATACAAATATAGAGGGTTGACCTACAAATGAGTTTCAAGCACATGACCAAAATAGTATAATGTGCACAAAAAATTACAAATATATAGGGTTGGTGGTCCAATTTCCTTTGGTTGGTGGAAGGGCCTGTTTCCTATGCCATGTGGTGCCCAGTGGGGCCCTACATAGCCTACGTGGTACATGGGTACACCTATAGGTCCGTATATTTTTTATTTGTTTTTATTTAATTAAAGATTTTGTGAATATTTTGATAAAAAAAAGTTTTGAAAAATATTGCAACAATATAATAATTTTTTCAAAAAAAAAAAAAATTTGGCCCGAATAGAATAACATTTTTAGCGACTGTACCCTATATTTGTTGCAGCAACCATACAGTCATATGAACGACCGAAGAGAGGATTTTTTTCCTTGATGGTTTTGAGAAAAAGTGTTTGATTTTGATGAATTGAAAATCAATCTTTGGGTTTATAGGCCTTTTGGGCATGATGGAAGGGTTGGATTTGACCCAAAAATCTCCAAAATTTCAGCCACCTTTTGGATCTAGCAACCACTCTTCATCTTCAAATCCACATAGATCTGGCATCATATGTCCAATTTAGATGAAATAAAAGTAAAAAATAACTTTATCAAACATCCTAAACTCAATGGAGAGATCAAATTTACACTGACAAGCTCCAAAACTAAACTTCAATACAAAGCCACAAAGAGGAAGCCCCCTAGAATTTAGTATTTCTATCAAGATTTTTCTAATCCTCCAGATCATCATACGATGCAAGAGAAGAGAATACTCAAAATTTCAAGATCTACCAAGATCTCTCCAAAAAGACTAACCAAAGGCACCTAACTTGCTTGGATACCATGTAAGAATTGGCTATGAAGATAGCCACAAAGATCTAAAGGCCAAAAAAAAAGCACAAAGAGAGAGAATATCAATATGACAAGAATAAATTATATTCCTATAAATAATGCAAATAGAATTTCATATATAATGTATGAGAGACCCTTGGTTATATAGCCAAGGTGAGATATAAGATGTCATAATATTATGACAAGTGTCTGAATATTATGATATGATACAACTTATCATAACTACCTAGGATAAGATAAGATCTAGACATGACAACTAAGTCTTCTAGAATGATTCCCTCCTAGGACCTAAGTAAACTTAACATGTGAATAAGTCTCCTAGTAGCAATTAGCTAGGTACAAGAATTTTTCACACCAACACACATAGTGTCAAGATCAACAATAGAAAAAATCAATCCTACACCATGATCACTATCAATTTTACATCTCCTTGAGCTCTATATTCTGATGATGGATCATGGAGTGTGATCTAAACCATTGATTCAAAAATTGGCACACAATCAAATATAGAAGCATAAAATCAATGATAATATGGATTGTGGAAATATAATAGCAGTAACCATTATCACTATCAATATCCCATGTTGAATAACCCTCTAGTGTGTCTGGTGTAGGTATGCATCCATAAAGATAATGGAAAAGATCAAGCCACCTAATATGTGTTAGGATGTCATGTTGCCAAGACTCATAGTTATCCTTTTCTAGGATGACCACATAAGGATGAACAAAAAACCCATGATACTTCCTCAAAGGATAAAATCATATATTAATAACCTTAGTACATGTAAACTAGATCAAATGAAGTCAGATCACACACATAGATCTATTCCAAGTGTCAAGGAATCCAAGTAATTGCTATAAATATGAAATAAAAAATTGAATAAAATGTACCTAGAGTAGATTCTAGAAAAGTGCATGGCTGGATCTGAAGAACTCTGAAATAACTTCTTGATGCTGCAAGAACCATGAAAAATGGAGATATAGATGAAAATTTATGAGCTCAAAAGAATAAAATGATGATCTAACTTTTACTAAGAATAAAATAAACTATCAGAAAATATGATGTTGAGACCTCCACCACTAGAAATTACATAGAACTAGATTTTTGATGATATCTTGTTTGCCTAATTTTGACATCATATGCCCAAGTTATGCCAAAAAGGAAAAAAAAATCCTTTAGGGAAAAAGAGGGCTAGGAGGGGGGCTTAAGGATGATCATATGATGCTAAAATCATGCTAATATTAGTATGATCCCTTTAATGTTTTCCCTAATTATAATGATGCAAAACAAGCTAATAATGCAACAAAAGGAAGAACACAAAGAGTACACCTCAAGATTAGCCTAAGGAATGATAAGCAAGGAAACAAGATGAAATAAGACAATAATTGATTATACCTTTGTGTCACAAATTCCTTGGTTGGCCCTTGATATTGTATGCTTTGTATGCTCCTTGGATGGAAAATGAGGTCAAATATGCAATATGGTATGCAAGATGAATGAGGGTGTGGATTCAAATGACATGGTGAAGGAAAGAAATGCTCAAATGTTGTGGTGAAGGAAAGAAATGCTCAAATGAAAAATTGGAAAGAGTTTGGTAACATAAGCATGATTTTCCAAAATGAGAGGAAGGAGGGGGTATTTATAGAGAAATTTGAATTCTCTAGAGAATTCAACAGTTGATATTAAGCCAACAAAGCCAAGATGGAGGGCTATGGTGAGTTGAGGATTCACAAGCCCTCACATCTTGACATGTGGAATGTGAGCTGGCTTAGGATGAGATGATGTGGAAGTGGGGTGGAAGGAAGGTACATGATGTGGAGGAAGGACAAGTACCTTGGAAAAAAGATGATGTGACCTATCAATGATCACATAGGGAAGAGGATAATCTTGGGTGAATAAAAGTGAATTAAAAATTCACATGATTGGAAGAATCTAGTGGATAAGACAAGGTTCGGAGAAAGGTGGGAACTTGCCACATGTAAGTTATGTGACAAGTCAAATATTCTAGAAGACCTTGGCACATGTGATGTGACAAGTCAAAGGTTCTAGAATTTTGCATGGGGAAGAGAAGATTCCTTGGAGGAATAAAAGTGAATTAAAAATTCACATGGGGAAGAGAGGAGCCTTGGATGAATAAAAAGGAATTAAAAATTCCTTGGGGGATGGGGAGAGTTGACCAAGGTACTGATTAGGCTTAACTGATTAGTGATTAGAAGATGATTAGTGATTAAGGAAGATTAGAGGTCAACTTGCAAAATTTGGAGGATGTGACACATCCTAATCAACGATTAGGCATGTGCACATCCCTAATGAAGAGATTAAGAGGTTGATTAAGATTAAGTGAAGGATGTGACATGTGAAGAGTTGAATAAATGTCATATTTATTCAATTCATTTGATGAGAGGGGAATTAGAGGGGTAATGTATTTAATTATTAATTGAATACCTTAGGGATTTAGAAGAATTAAGGGTATTAATTAAATAATAGTGATATTACTTAATTAATGCAAATAAGAGGATATTTAGATGAAAAAGGGGTAAATTTGGACAAATGAAGTGTCCAAATTTTGGTGTCTACAATTAGAAAACATTACCAGAATATGCTCTTATTGGTTGGAAAAATAATTTGGTGCCTTGGAAAAATATGATAATGAAATATACCCTAGATTCCCTGTAGATTTTGTTTGTCGGCCAAGAAAAAATTGTCATTGATTTTTGTGTGGAATGTTCTACTAAATATTCTCATTGTTATGGATCTCCCCAAACTTGTCATTGATGGTGAGTTTTGTGGTGCTAGTTTTATTGAGACTCATCAGTTGGTGGTGGGTACCCATCAAGCGGCAAGATGTCGATGGAAAGTGAGTCAACAATGGGAATGAAGTAGGCCTACTGACAAGGATTAGTGTCGCCTATTTAGCGTTGCTTATATGGTCCATAGAATTTGAATGCCTATGTAGTTTCAATGTAACCTTTTGTTTGTACTTTTTTAAAAATATTTTTTTGATAAACCTTTTTTGTTGGTAAATTTTCAAAAAATAGATTTTTTTGACGTTCAATCCTATTCGTACCTATGTACATTCATTGAGGGGGATATGGGACTATACAAATTCATACGATCGCACAACCATACAAAATTTTGTACAAATTCCTTAGCTCTATTTTTTTTTTTTAACTTTTTCAAATTCGACAAAATGATAGGTGATCCTTAGGTTTTCTACTATTCTAGACTCAACATTGATGCCTGGTTAATCCAAGATGAGTCAAATTTTCCCTCAAGGACAAATATCTCAAGATTTGAACATGAAGTCATAGATCAGGTGTTTTGATACCATGTTGGGGTTGATAGTGAACCCCACAACTCCCAGAAATCACCTACAACCAAAATATATATCACATATGAGAGATCAAAACAACTGATTTTCTATGAAACCAAGATAGAATGATTGATCCACACAAGCATTTGATATGCTTTCTGCATTGAATAATGAATTTGACAATAATGAATGCTTATAAAATAAAAAGTGTAAACCCTATATGAGGACTTGATTAGATTGTGACAAGTGTCCTAATCCTATGCAATGAGACAACTTAAGCTCTATTTAGCCCAATAAAATAATAAAAAAGAAATCCTAAGTTTAGCTTAAGTAAAATAAATTAATAAGAGACCTAATAATTAATTAATGATTAATTAATTATCAAGTGATTAAATCTTGATTACTACAAGGTACATGTCCATCACCTACAATTGTATCTAAATAGAACCTTAGGGAATCCCCACTTGGTTTAAAAAATCCAAAAATGAAGTGGGTCCTACCCACTTTAGTAATTTCTCTAAATCTTCCCTACATAAATATAAGTTTAAAGTATCTCTTTGAGTTTGACACCCTTGGCACTTAGAATAAGCTTACATTTAAGGATTTAGGAAATTACAACTTTGAGCACCAACATACCCATTTACATAATGGATTATTTCATCATATGTAAAGTAGGTTTCCTCTTCTCTTATTCTTTGGCCTCAACCTCTTCCTCTACCACGTCCTTCTCTATTATCATTGTAATAAATTATACTACTTCCTTGTGAATATTCTTGATAACTTTTGGTGGTCATTCATCATGGATCTCTAGTATTAAATATTATATTTTATTGATTAATTTTTGGTTAGTTCTCTACTATGATTTTTGATAAACATGATCTTAGATACATGAAAGGATATTTCTATCAATCATTTTTCTCTTCCCATACTCTTACTATTTATCTCTTTATATTTACTAATGCTCGTATCTTAATTATAATAATAATGGGTATTCATGAGTCTCATGCTTGTTCACTCATTGTAAATGTGACAATAAAAAATATTCAATCTTCTTAATAGTTATACACTATCCACTCTAAATTTAGTCACACATTTATTTTCTTCTAGTATAAGGTATTCATTCCATATATTACCTCCATCTTTCATTTCATATATGACCTTCATTAGAACAATAAGTACACCAAAAAAAATAATTTAGAGTGATAATGTATCCCTATGACTCTTTCCTTATGCTAATATTTATTGTTTAATCTTTAACTACTTTGATTTTAATTTTAATGTTATTGTCTACTCACTCCCACCTTTCTTATTTTCTCTCCTATATAGTTGAGCTTCAATCCTAGAAGCTAGTTACATGACTTTTGTATATGTATTAAAATTATTCCATCAAATGATACTCCAATCCTAATAACAATCTAGAAACAAACAATTCAATTCTTTATTTATTTGCAAGTGGTTATACTAATCTTCTAATCATCCCCTTTCACATTTGGTTAAATTACCTTATATTATGATCACCTTTCCTTTGTATCATTTTTTTCATCTTATTCACACTTTTTGAGGGGACCTCTATAGATTAAAAATTGTTTAGTAATTCATATTTCAAATCAATCTATTAGTCATCGTGTAAGGGGTATTTTTATTTTCCATTTAAGTGCTTCACCTCTTAATATCCAAAAAAAAATCATATAATATTTTTTTTTTTTGCAATTAATTATATTCATAATTTTTTCATTTCAAGGCCTACTTGGGAAAATATATTTAATTCCTTGATATCCCGAGTTTTTAGGGACAAAAATCCCCAAACAAGGGTGTTGGGCACCCTAGTCCTAGGAATTTTCTTTGAAAATACTACGCCATCTAGTGTTAGCCTTTGGTATTTTAAAAATGATGTCAAGTCAGTCTAATTCAAAAAATCAATTGAGATGCATATATAAAGTTTTCCCTCTCATTTGAACATCTGGGTATGTGCAGGATCATCATGGAAAAAATAGGCCCTTAAGTGGCAATAAAATTCAGAAAAATCAGAGTTAGGCAACTTGGCGTAAAAAATTGAATAAGTTATTTATATTATTTCAAAAATATGTATGAATAGATTCTATAGAAAATTGAATGTAGTTTCTAAACTACTAGGTTTATTTAAAAAATAAAAAAAATCTATTTGGTGAAGATTTGAAATTTCAATGCAGTAGTACTTAAATTTCAGGGAAAAAAAAAGAAGTAGGTGTCTGTCTAACCACCCTAACCACAATAAAATGATAATATTTTTTTATAATATTTTAGATATAAGTAGAGGACTCATGTCCCGATGTGATGCATATTTTTTTGTAATTTTTTTGCAAGTAAATAATTAGCTATGAATTTTTTTATTAAATTTTTTAAAAAATATAAAAACTCATATGTCTGACCACCTTAACTTGGTCAAAACTTCATGAAATTCAGTTTTTTTTTTAATCCTATAGTATGTGAAGCATAGAATGTGACGCATGTTTTGGATTCAAAAAATGTGATACTGTTTGAAAGCTATAGATGTTTTTGGATCAGCCTATCAATCAGGACTTTAGTCATAATTCAAATAGAAAATGAATAATAATTATTTATTAAATTCAAAGTAAAGCATAATTTATATTGGTGGAAATATGAGAATCTACTTTAAAAACCCTTTTTGTTTCATAAATTTTGGGTAAAAAAAAAATCGTTAGCCACATGGGTCATCATATCACTTACATATCACCACTTTTTGGCCCATCATGATCTTGCACATACCCATCTATAAATCTATTATACATTATGATAAATTATTATGAACTATTATGTGCTAATTGTGAAGATACATGCGACTTCTTCTCTACATGCTTGATACAAATCTCTATTGTGTTATGTGGACTAACCCTTGTATTTCTCCAAGGAAATTTATGCTCTCTTCATCAACTCTTCATGAAAACCTATGGTGTGACATCACTCCAACAAGGGTTTCATACCTAAGGTAACTTTATCTTGTGTTATTCATTTATTGTAGTCATTATTATTTACTTTTCCTCTACTCCCTTAGGAGCACATAATATATATATATATATATATATATATATATCATCATCATTTCTGTGGTGGAGATGGGAACACCAACATGGGGTTCAATGACTAAGGAAAAATCCTATACAACACAACATTTTCCCTCTTTGTGTGTGTATATCTAGATCCAAAAATTTCATCAATGATAGGTTGCAAAAGGAAAAAGAAGACTATGACTGAGTGATTTGGCTTATGAAAATCCAAAAACCTAGGACTAGGGCACTCCACACCCCAATCCTTGCATTTCAGGCTCTTCTTTCAACCATAGGTGCCCCTCTTTTTGCACTCTGTGATTTTTTTCCCTTCTGTGTGATCCTTCATATTTTTATATTAGGGCTTCTCTCAATTAGGTTAAATAAATCACACTCATCAAATCCACCCTTTTTGCAAAAAAGGAACCAAACACAAGAAAATTAGCTCTCCTTTGAGGTAGTTAGCCATTCACAAAACCCTAGTTGGTTTGTGTTCCAATGCTAAGAAAAAGAAAACAGATCTGAGATAATTTATTAGTTAGATCTAGGATCTCTTTTCACACTTAACATAGACAAAATGCTACCAATTAATTGTTTTGAACTAAGATAAAGACACTATAGTTATTAAAGGCCACTTAAAGAGGAGAGAATAGAACCTTCCCAATTATTCCAAGAAAGATCAAGATATGACAAAGGTAGAGCTTAAAAAATGTAATAATCTTACCTTTAAATGAAATGCTTGAAAGATCCAACTATTAAATTCATAAGAGATTTACAAATATGGGAGGAATTTATCTAGACATTATGTGATTCTACATGTAAAATATGGTGCAAGAAACCAAGTATCCTCATATCCAAGTATCTTTTTCCATAGAAATATTCAAGTTGCCCAATACAAGACGATCCAACACTCTCAAATGTGTTGTACATTCATCCATGATATAGAATATTTAAAGAAAAAATTAATGGGGAAAGGTACACTCGAACAATTTTCCAAGTTGTTTCCTTCATTATTATTTTTATATGGAGAAAATTGAGCTACAAAATTTATTTAACTATGTTTCCACCATAAGACGAAGAATTTTTTTTTCATACATAAATTTCAAGCATGAGTTATAAATTTCTAAACTAATATTTTCCAACAAATAAACTACATTTTCCCAAAAAATATTAAAGTTCGACTAAGAAAATATTTGGTGAAGCAAAACATTAGAATATGAGCACACCAAATGTTGTCCCTAAACATGAACTACCCAACACACTTATAAAAATATTATGAAATTAATTACCTTCCACAAAGTGACTCCATCACAATAATTAAGACCCTTCATTTTCTTGACATACATGAATAAACTTAGGCCTAGGTAGAGTATTTCATTAAATGGAAATAATTTTCTACCAAATTTTCCACATACAAAAATGAATATTTTATGAAAAAGCATCCATAATTAACCAACATTGAAGAAAATGCTTCTATGAAGAGTGGGGGCATGCTACACCCTTAATCATATTGTATGTATAGGAGTTTGAGTATTCAACTTGTGGATACCTTGACTCTTTATTAGGTTATATTATTATTTATTTTAAAATAGGTCATCCTAGGTGTTATATTTAGGTACCAAAGTTGGGCTAGGTGACATTAAATGCATAAATAAGGCATACATAGGAGCTAGTGGCTAGTATATTTGTTAAAAATTTGAAAACACACATAAGGAAGGATCAAATGAAAAATGAGAACACCTTTCATGCACGAGAGTTACAAAGAGGGTAAGTGCACCAAGATGGTTCCCAAAAAGGGGACTTAAGTGGACAACTTTTTTCTGAAATCAAGAAATACTGACCTTGGATGTGCAATTGAGGATACTTAGACTCAAAATTTTGAGATGGAACAAAAAGAAGGATTCAAGTGCTCCGAGTCTACTTTCTAAACTACTAATTTATTTTGAAAATGATTGAGATTAAGGGGTTCAAACGAAGGACGTACACAAATTGGTGTTGTTTTTGTCAGAAAAAAATAACATAGCAACTCTTGTACGACCCTCGTATGGTGAACTTTTTTTTAGTATTTTTAAAATCGCAACAGTCAGAAGTTAGCTAACAGTATGTAGTTGATGCATGATTTTTTTGATAATTTTTTAATGAATATTTGACTTTTTACTAATTTGCGAAGTGGACATATCCTAAAAATAGAATTTTGGCTGTGCTACCCCTACAAATTTTGGAAACTAATTGATTTGTTTTTTTTTTAATTTTTTAATTTTGTAGAATGGAGTCTAGTTTCTAAAAATGTAATTTATTTGAAAAATTGATGAACGGTTAATTTATAACGAAAAAATACCAAACACTGCTTTTTGGCAAAAAAAAGACATACAGATAAAATAAATTATGGATGAAAGACTTAACATTTTTAGAAAGTGAAAAAAATTACATCATTGGATAGCTAAGAGATAACCCAACATTACCCATGTGCTCGATTTTTTTGATATTGAACCATGTGCAATCTTGACGGTGAGCACGAACTCGATTATGAGAAATATGGTGGATTTTTAAAAACACGTCTCTGGTCGTTGGGAATGCCCTCCAAGCCTTTGGGTTGGAATTCCAAGGCAATACCAAGCTTAAAGTTCGGTAATTCCCAAAGCAAGATATAACGCGAGCACGTTATAGTGAGAGCGCGTTATAGCGAGAGCGTGTTATAACAAGAGCGTGTTATAACGAGAGCACATTATAACATGCTCGCGTTATATGTTGCTTTTGACATGGTTTTTGCTTCTGCGGGGAACATGTCTACTAGCACATAACGCAAGCGTATTATAACGTGCTCGCATTATGTCTTACTTTATGTTTAATGCTAAAACATTAATGTATGCTGATATATTTTTATGTACATGTATGTATGTATGATTGTATGGATGTAAGATTATATGTACAAATGTATTATGCTTGTATGTATGCATTTATGTATGTCTTTAGACGAAGGGAGAATTTAGAGAGAGTCTAGAGAGATGGAGAGGGGGTCAAAGTGAGAGTTTAAGAGAGAGGGAGTGGGAGAGAAGGGGTTGGATTGAGGGGGACTTAGCTAGGTAGGGTGGGAGGGATAGAGGGAGGAAGAGAGAGATAGGGGGGGTCAGAGGGAGAGAATTGATGGAGAGGGAGAGAGAGAGGGGGGAGGTGGGAGAGAGAGAATTGAGGGAGAGGGAGAGAGAGAGAGACAAAGAGAAAGAGAGGATTATGTAGGTAGGGTGCGAAAGGGAGAGACTTGAGAGTGTGAGAGGGAGAGACTTGAGAGTGTGAGGGGGGTGAGAGGGAGAGACTTGAGAGTGTGAGGGGGCTAAGAGAGAGAGAATTGAGAGATAGGTAGTGAGAGGGAGTATGAGAGAGAGGGAGTGAGAGAGGGTGGTAGGGATTGATTGAACGAGAGGTATGCAGAAAGAGGGAGACGGTAGATAAAGACAATTAGAGAGGGTGGGAGGAAGGGAAGGAGGGAGAGGTGAGATGTATAGATAGAGAGAAAGTGATAGGGGTTGAGGTATAGGGTTGAGGGATTAGGTTTCTAAGGTATTAGGGTTTAAGGTTTGAGGGTTGATGGAATAGGTTTGATGGTAGAGGGTATTTGGTTGAGGGTATAGGGTAGAAGGTTTAAGGTTTAAGCGTTTAGGGTTGAAGGGTTTCAGTTATGTCTAGGGGTTAAGGGTTTTACTTGGTTGAGGGTAGAGGGTTTAGGGTATAGTTTTGAGGGTATATGGTTGAAGGATTAGGTTCAGGGTCCAATGTAAGGGGTAGAGGGTTTAGGGTTTAAGGATTGAGGGTTGAGGGTTGAGTTTTTAATGTATAGGGTAAAGGGTAGAGGGTTTAAGGGTTGAGGGTTGAAGGTTGAGGGTTTAAGGTATAGGGTCAAGGGATTAGGGTTGAGGGTCCAATATATAGGGTAGAGGTTATAGGGGTTGAGAGATTAAGGGTTGAGGGATTAGGTTTTAGGGTAGAGAGTATTGGGTTGATGGTAGAGGTTAGAGGGTAGAGGGTAGAGGGTA
>CM021102.1:250546-385476 GCA_007115665.2 Sequoiadendron giganteum
TAAGGGTTGAGGGTTGAGGAGTTGAGGGTTGAGGGTTGAGGGATTAAGAGGGTTGGGGGATTAGTGTTTAAGGGTTGAGGGTTGAGGGTTGAGGGATTAAGAGGGTATAGGGGTTGAGGGATTAGGGTTTAAGGGTTGAGGGATTAGGGTTTAAGGGTTGATGAATTAAGAGGGTATAGGGGTTGAGGGATTAGGGTTTAAGGGTTGAGGGATTAAGAGGGTATAAGGGTTGAGGGATTAGGGTTTAAGGGTTGAGGGTTTAGGGTTTAGGGTTTAGGTCTCTATCTCCCACTCCCCACTTCTCCCCTTCTCCCACTCTCTCCCACTCTCCCCCTCTCTCCCTCCCTCTCTATCTCCCACTCTCCCCTCTCTCCCTCCCACTCTATCTCCCACTCTCTCCCTCTCTCTTTCTCCCACTATTCCCTTCTCCTTCCCTCTCTATCTTCCACTCTCCCCCTCTCTCCCTCCCACTCTCTCAGAAACTCCTATACTCTCAAAAATACAATAAGAAAACCAAATTTCACATAATGCGCTCGTGTTATAACACGTGCACGTTATAACGCACTCGTGTTATAACGCGTGCGTGTTATAACGCGCTCGTGTTATAACGCGTGCATGTTATAACGCGCTCGTGTTATAATGCGTGCGTGTTATAACGCGCTCGTGTTATAATGCGCTCGTGTTATAACGCGTGCGTGTTATAACGCGTTCGTGTTATAACGTGTGCGCATTATAAAATGAGCGCGTTTTGTACTCCACTAAAACGGTAAAAAAATCTATATACCCATGATTTGAAGGCCCACAGTCTACATATTCCCTTTGGTTTTGCGCATGCTCTGACAAAAAATACCTTTTTGATGATGTTGTGAAGTGTGCAAGCATCTTTTTCACATTCCATCACCTTTTCCATGATCTTTTTACCACCTTTGCATGAAATAGCAGAGTTTCCACGTTGAAAGACATATAATATCAATTGAAGTTTGAATTCCATTGAAAATTGATATACAATTGAAGTGTGGAAGGGAACAAGTTTTTGAACAAGTCGAATTGTTGTGGAGTTTGAAGAAAGAAGAAGCTAAGGCTACATAATTGGGTTGAACTCCTCCATTTGAAAGTCTGGTTTTTAAGGTATGTGAAGTCTTTACAAAAAAAAATTCATTCTATTATGGCTTGCTTTCATTTTTGTTTGTCATTATAACCTTAGGTTGTCAATGCACATTTTAAATTACCAAATTATATACACAATTATTTACACTTGCCAATTACCATTTTACACTTGCCAATTATAAAAATTCAGAACCATTCACCAAAATTCATCCTTTAAGACAAATCCAAGCCTCTCCCATTCCTTTGAAGGGTCCAAACACCTTCCAATACCTCTGCACAAACTAATGCAATACAAAGGAAGAAATCAACACCTTTCTTGACACACTTATTCAACTATATTTCCCTTCACAAAACATTTGATTCGTATACTCAAATTAGCATTAAGAATTCCCAATTCCTTAAGGACCTTCAAAACACCTTGAAAATCTTGAAAATAACTAGTTACAATCAACTAGGTTCCTCAAAACATCAACCAATGATTATGTCATTCACAAGTTTTCTTAAATCTTCCATAATGGCACCATTGTTTACAAACACAAACTATAATTCTTAAGG
The DNA here is from genome assembly GCA_007115665.2 of Sequoiadendron giganteum. NCBI lineage: Eukaryota > Viridiplantae > Streptophyta > Pinopsida > Cupressales > Cupressaceae > Sequoiadendron > Sequoiadendron giganteum. The sequence goes on from CM021102.1 coordinate 252,209, forward strand.
CACAACCAAACCATTATTTGCTTAATAAGTCTTTGTTTGAGTTAGTACAACAAAAATGAAACATTTTAGAAGTCTGACCTTACACACAAACTTAGTTCCTTTGTTCACTGTCCACATTACTAGTAGCCAAGCATCTACAACCTGTCACATGTATCTCCCAAACCATGCACACACTTCAAACTGTGATACTCATATTTTATGCAGAGTTAGAGGACCCAAAACCATTGAAGATGTCAACTTTCCTTCAAGAGCCATCTAAAAAGATTAAAAAGGCGTAATGGACCAATCCCAACACTCCTCCAAGCTGGACAACAAACAAAAAAATTATTTCCCAAATATCACCCTTGGAATCTAGTTATTGTGCAAAACCAGTTTTGGGCCCTTAACTCCAAAACTTTCAAAAAAACCAAGAAAATAAAAGAATGATTGTAGCACCAATTTCAGAGTTGCAAGACATACCTTAACCCATCACATGACTGCTTTGGGACAACATTAAGAAAACTGACCTTTTTCACTATTTTAGGCCTCCAAGTGATAGGGAGGTTGGATGAAACAATCATTGTTTCATGCTCTGGGTCTTACTTGGAAGACCCATATGGTGTCTCAATTCACCACCTTAACCTATAGGACCTACCACTTGACTAGGCTCCCCTGATTCTCCTTGCCAACCCAACTACCAACACATATTCTTCCAACCAAGTCAACCTTGGTGCTTTCTTTGCAATTCTTCCCTTAGCCCTTAATCCACCCTAAAGGCTAACCTACTCCCAATTCTAGATCTCAGCTTGTAGGGGTGTGGAGATGTCTCTAATAGGTTCACACCATCACATTATGGTTCTTGAGGGTCCACCTTACTTCATTTTCCCATCGCTTCCATCAAACCCTCATTTAGGGTTAAAAGGGCTACTAGCCCTAGGAGCTCCAATTAGCCCTCCTTCTCCAAGAAAACAAGATAGTACTCCAAAGTCTTCCAAATAACATAGGATCTTTATTGGAGGTTCTTGGTCCTCATGCCTACCACTTTAATATTTTGGTGGTCTTGACCCTCAACTGTCCGTATACCGATTGGACCTTCAATTTAGCAAATTTGGCCTTTTTGAGCCCTTTCCCTGACCACACAGCAGACTGTTGTGAGTTTCTCTCACCAAATTGATTGATGAAGCTTACTCCTTCATTCCATTTATTTGCAAGGCATCTGGTTGCCCTCTCCACACTATGACTTGATAGGGAATGATCACCCCTGCAAATCAAGTGCCATGCACTCCTTGTCTTTCCTAGTTGGACACTTCTTGGCTCGCCTAGGAGAAGACTTCCATGGTGTTTCCTAAATTGTTAAAGACTCCTACACCTACCATATATACAATCATGGAGTCTAGTCACAATTCCCAAGAGTTCGTACGTTATGTACAGAGGGAATGTGATCTAAACCTCCATTTTCAACTAACAGTCTATTAGATCAGCAACTATGCAAGAAAACAAAACTATCTACAAACAGAATTTGAAACTGAATCAGGAATCTAAGCCACTACCACACAATGCTTAGTTAACACTCAAATTACATCCTACACCACCTACATAATCAAATTCAATCCATTCAAGCTCTCTTTTGAACCAAAACCAGAAATTCACATTAAGAACCCACTGTTTTTACTTTGAATTCAAAATTTCAAACCAATGTAAAAGCTCCCAACCTCAATTCCATGCCAAGGTCACCCTTATATAGGCTCACTAAATTATTTATACCTCCCCTTGGTCGTACATTTTAGTTACAAGGTGGAAAATTTGCAAAATGCACCATTTTGCAACTTTTGCCAATTTCTAGCAAACCTATGCAAACGAGTTCCAAAACTCATTTAGCCTTTCCACGCCTTATCCTAATGATCACTAAGGATCAAGACATGTCCCTAAGCCTCTAATTCTATCTCACCTACTCAATGGTCAACATGAACTTCATGGAAAACATAGCAAAAATAAGAATCAAAACTAGATTGCCTAGTGTTTCCTAGGTGCTCCTGCACCATGCTAACCCCTCTACACAAACACTAAGGAATGTGAGGAGAGATCAGTGATACATCAATGCCCTAATTCTTGAACTGAGCATCATCCACCCATGTAGCCTCAGACTCTGATTTATCCTTCCATTTGATGAGATGCCCCATGTACACCCTATGCCTTGTAGACTTCTTCACTCTTGATTCCAAGATCCTTTCTGCTTGTAGCTTGTATTGAGTAGGCAAGGCTATGTTGCTCACATCCTTGAAGATATCCCTGCTGGTCTGACCTATGTCAGTGACTGTTTCCTTATATCTTATCAGATCAGCTACATTGAACACTGGTGAAATGCCCAAATCAGCAGGTAGCTCCACCTTATAGGCATTCTTTCCATATTTGGCTAACACCTTACATGGTCCCACTCTCTTTATCCAAAACTTGGTTGATGTTCCCTTTTGCAGCCTATATTTTTTGAGGTGGACCACAACATAGTCTCCTACTGCAAATTGTAGATCCTTTCTAGACATATCCACCTTAGTTTTCAACTTTTGGGTAGCCTTAATGACTATCTTCTTCACCTACTCCTAGATCTCCTTCATGGTCTAAGAGAAATTCTCTACATGTCCACTCCTATGCTCCATAGCTCCTAGATCTCTAAGTTCACACACACCTCTTGGGTGCATTCCATACACTATTTCAAAAAGACTCTTCCCTGTGGTCCAGTTCACACTGTCATTGTAGGCATATTTAGCCTGTGATATGACCAAGTCCCATGTCTGTCCATACTCCTTGGTTAGGAATCTTAGAAGGTTACCTAACACCCTATTAACCACCTTTGTTTGTACATCAATCTAAGGATGGTAAGCTGATCCAAAAGACAGGTTGGTACCTAATCTACTCCATAGAGTCTTCTAAAAATGAATCATGAACTTCACATCCCTGTCCGAGACAATGCTCAAAGGAAATACATGGATCCTTACAATTTATTTGAAGAAAAGGTGAGCAATATATCTAGCATCATGGGTGGTCTTGCAAGGGATAAAGTGACTCATCTTACTGAATCTATCTACCAGCACATAGACACTATCAAACCCTGTCTTAGTCTTAGGGAGTCCTACAACAAAGTCCATGCTAATACACTCCCATGGTCTGTTAGGAATGGGTAGGGGTTGATATAAACCTGCATTACTAGATCCCCCTTTGGCTTTCATACACACTACACACTACTCCTCATACCTCTTGACATCCCTTGGTAACTTAGGCCAATAGTAGAACCTCTACACTAGTTCCATTGTCTTGTTGATGCCAAAATGTCCACTAAGAATACCATTGTGCTTCTCTTGGATGAGATTCTCTATCATTGATCCTCTTGGAACACATAACTAATTCCCCTTGAATAACAATCCACTTTGCAATGTATACTCTGAGTATTGACTATGAAAGTGATTCTCAAAGTCAGAACATACCTTGTATGCCTCTGAAAAGTCTTCATCTTCCCCATAGAGATCCTTGAAACTCTCTATCCCAATGCTCTTGATCTGTATTTCTTGCACTATCAGAAATCTCCTGCTTAGTGCATCTGCCACCTTGTTCAACTATCCCTTCTTCTTCTTGATGGTAAAAGTGAAAGCTTGAAGGTACTCCATCCATTTTAGATGTCTATTGCTCAACTTCTCTTCTGTGTTGATGTAGCTAAGTACTTGATTATCAGTGAACACTACAAACTCCTTAGGTAGGAGATAATGCCTTCACTTCCTAAGTGATTGTACTAGAGCATAGAGTTCTAGGTCATAGGTAGAATACTTCTTCTTAGCTTCATTGAGCTTTTCAATAAAGAAAGCTATAGGCCCGCCTTCTTGGCTTAGTACTCCCCCTATTGCAATTCCACTAGCACCACATTCCACAGTGAATAACTTATCAAAACTAGGTAACAAAAGGATGTGTTGAGTTGCCACTTCTTGTTTCAGTTTCTTAAAACCCTTCTCAGCTTCTAGAGTCCACTTGAACTTAGTTTTTAGACCACCTTTGATTGTATCAAGGACTGGTGCACATATGCCACTGAAATTCCTTATAAATTTCCTATAAAACTAAGCCAATCCATGAAAACTTCTTACCTCTATCCCTGTGGTTGGTGTAGGCCAATTTAGGATAGCTTCCACCTTGCTTGGATCCATCTTCAATGATCCTTGGGATACTACAAACCCCAAATACACAAGCTCTTGTTTGAAGAACTCACACTTCTCTAGGTTGATGGCTAACTTCTCTTCTTGCAATCTTCTAAGAACCAACTCCACATGCTTTAGGTGTTCTTATGTTGTCTTGCTAAAAATGAGTATATCATCAAGATATACCACCACAAATATCCCTATAAAGTCCTTGAGCACTTCATTCATGAGCCTCATGAACGTGATAGGGGCATTAGAGAGGCCAAATGGCATAAATCTCCATTCATACAACCCATCAATTGTCTTCCACTCATCTCCATCCTTGATTCTGATATGATGGTATCCACTTTTGAGATCCAACTTGGTAAAGTACTGAGCTCCTCCAAGATAATCCATCAAGTCCTCAATCCTAGGAATAGGGAACCTATACCTAATTGTGATTCTATTTATAGCTCTAGAATCAGTGCATAATCTCCACTTGCCTCCTTTCTTGGTGCTAAGACTACTGGCACTGCACACAGACTGATGCTTTTCCTAATTAACCCTTGATCCAATAACTCCTACACTTGTCTAGCTACCTCTAGGTTTTGATCCGGTGTAAGCTTGTAGGCTGCTTTGTTTGGTAATGAAGCTCCTGGTATGAAGTCAATCTGATGGCTAATGGCTCTCTTTGGAGGTAAAGTTGTAGGTGTACCATCACTAATTATGTCCTTGAACTGTTCTAACAACTTCTAGACTGCTTCTGGTATGACTGTTTTCTTGGCCTTGTCTTCTTCTTTGGGTTGCAACATAACCACATATCCTTCACCTCCTTGATGTAGGTTGTTAATGAACTCTTTTCCACTGCTTAATAAGACACTAGGGGTCTTTGAATTTCCTTCTTCCTCATCTGACAGTGACTGTAACTTGAATGTCTTTCCATCCTTATTGAATGAGATAGTATTTTCCTTTCCATCATAGATGGCACCTCTGTCATACTGCCAAGGTCTGCCCAGTAGAAGATGGCATGCATCCATGGGTAACACATCACAAATCAACTTATCCTTGTACCCTCCAATGGAGAACTCCACCGTTGTTTGCTCATTTACAAGAACACTCTACCCTTTGTTCAACCATGTCATCTTGTAAGGGTTAGTGTGGGGTACCTTCTCCAACTTCAATTTCCTTACTGCCTCCTCTGATATTATGTTTTCAGTAGACCTTGAGTCCACTATCACCTTGCATACTTTCCCAAGTATTTTGCATCTCACTCTAAATAAGGCTCTTCCTTGACCGGTTGTCTGATCAAAACTCTTCTAAACATCAGGTTCTCCCCCATCTTTGATTCAATGTGACTAACCTTTGGTGATTTGGTACTCATGGTGTCTTCTTGAGCATATGCCACTCTCTTCTCAGTATTTGATGAAGATGATTTCTCCAGGAACCTATAAGTTGGATGACCTACTTGACCACAATGATAACATTTCATACTAGCAAAGTATGAGTTGCTTCTGCCTACTCCCCTTCCTCTATTTGATCCTCCTTGAGATCCTCTACCTCTTCCATAACCTCCTCTAGAAGGTGTTTCACATCCATGCTTTGTGAGTTTGGACTCTCCTTGATTTCTTTGTTTAGCCCCTCTACCTTGGTAGCCACCTCTATGTCCTCTTTGATGTCTACCTTTGCCTCTACTCTTAGAAGCTTGGTCTTGTTTCCTCTTGCTTCTTTCCTCAATCTTTATAGCTAGTTGGTAACATTGGTGTACTCTCTTGGGACTTAGAAGAGTCATCTCCTCTTGAATGTTCCACTTCAAGCCATTAAGGTACCTAGCCACCTTAAGACTTTCATCCTCTAAAACATTAGACCTCATACGAAGTTTTTGAAACTCCTCAGTGTAGGTATTCACATCTTGGTCTCTTTGTCTCAAACTCTATCTCTTCTTATGCAATTGAATCTCATAATCATCTGGGATGTATGCCTCTCTCACCTTGGCAACCATACCCTTCCAAGTTGAAATAGGCTTCTTTCCTTCTTTTTCCCTCTCTGTCTGAATGAATTTCCACCATGTCAAGGAAGATCCTCTCAATCTAGATTTAGCCACCTTCACCTTTTGTGCTTCAGTGACTCCATCACACTCAAAATGGTTTTCCATACCCTCTATCCAATCCATGACTAGATCAGCTTCCAATTTGCCACTAAACAGTGGTATGCCTTCAAGTGCTTTTCCACTCAAAGCTTTCAATGCCTTCAAGAAAGTCTCCTCTTGCAGAATAGGGTCAAGTTCAAGGATCTTGTCTTCCTCTGCAACCTCTTCACTCTTTGGTACCCTACCTTCCAATCTATCATTGACCTCATCGGCCTTGATTTGCACATTACTCAATGTCTCCTCAAGTTGGGATAATCTTTCCCTCAATCTCCTATTTTCTTCCTCTTGATCTTCGACCTTCTTGGCCAATTACACATTTGTCACCATGATTTTAGAACCACTAGACTCAATATCTGACATACAAGATTCTATCCCAAATCTTTTGTTGCTCTGATACCAATCTGATAGGGAGGTTGGATGAAACAATCACTGTTTCATGCTCTGGGTCTTACTCGGAAGACCCCTATGGTGTCTCACTTCACCACCTTAACCTATAGGACCTACCTCTTGACTAGGATCCCCTGGTTCTCCCTGCCAACCCAACTACCAACACATATTCTTCCAACCAAGGCAACCTTGGTGCTTTCTTTGCAATTCTTCCCTTAGCCCTTAATCCACCCTAAAGGCTAACCTACTCCCAATTCTAGATCTTAGCTTGCAGGGGTGTGGAGATGTCTCTAACAGGTTCACACCATCACATTATGGTTCTTGAGGGTCCACCTTACTTCATTTTCCCATCGCTTCCATCAAACCCTCATTTAGGGTTAAAAAGGCTACTAGCCCTAGGAGCTCCAATTAGCCCTCCTTCTTCGAGAAAACAAGCTAGTACTCCAAAGTATTCCAAAGAACATAGGATATTTATTGGAGGTTCCTAGTCCTCATGACTACCACTTTAATATTTTGGTGGTCTTGACCCTCAACTGTCCGTACATCGGTTGGACCTTCAATTTAGCAAATTTGGCCTTTTTGAGCCCTTTCCCTGACCACACAGCAGATTGTCGTGAGTTTCTCTCACCAAATTGATTGATGAAGCTTCCTCCTTCATTCCAATTATTTTCAAGGCATCTGGTTGCCCTCTCCACACAGTGACTTGACACGGAATGATCACCCCTGCAAATCAAGTGCCATGCACTCCTTGTCTTTCCTAGCCGGACACTTCTTGGCTCGCCTAGGAGAAGATTTCCGTGGTGTTTCCTGAACTGTTAAAGACTCCTACACCTACCATATATACAATCATGGAGTCTAGTCACAATTCCCAAGAGTTCATACGTTATGTACAGAGGGAATGTGATCTAAACCTCCATTTTCAACTAACAGACTGTCAGATCAGCAACTATGCAAGAAAACAAAACTATCTACAAACATAATTTGAAATCGAATCAGGAATCTAAGCTACTACCACACAATGCTTATTTAACACTCACATTACATCCTACACCCCCTATAGAATCAAATTCAATCCATTCAAGCTCTCTTTTGAACCAAAACCAGAAATTCACATTAAGAACCCACTGTTTTTACTTTGAATTCAAAATTTCAAACCAATGTAAAAGATCCCAACCTCAATTCCATGCCGAGGTCACCCTTATATAGGGTCACTAAAGTAGTTATACCTCCCCTTGGTCAGACATTTCAGTTACAAGGTGGAAAATTTGCAAAATGCACCATTTCGCAACTTTTGCCAATTTCTAGCAAACTTATGCAAATGAGTTTCAAAACTCATTTAGCCTTTCCACACCTTATCCTAATGATCACTAAGGATCAAGACATGTCCATAAGCCTCTAATTCTATCTCACCTACTCAATGGTCAACATGACCTTCATGGAAAACATAGCAAAAATAAGAATCAAAACTAGATTGCCTAGTGTTTCCTAGGTGCTCCTGCACCACCAAGTAGGCCAATTTTACAAAGGAACTACTCTTAGATCTTCACACCAGTCTTCCAAACCCAAAAATAGTCTTTAATTAGGTCTCAAAACAAGATAATTTCTAGGTCTTAGGACCTTACCCGCTCAACTAGGCTTCCAATACAAAACCCCCATTTTTTAATGCAAAGAGGGAGGGTTTATAGAAACTCCTATACCCAAGCCTTCCCAGACCATTCCAAAGCATCAAACATCTTCAAAATATCCTGCACAAGGTCAAAAGTTCATTACATAGACCACTCCTTCAACAATTGATGGGGAGTCTTATCTTTCAAGAGAAATCTTGCTCTTCCCAAGACCTATTCTCTAGTCTTCCTAGGGTATTCCTCTCTACCCTACTCAGGGATCCCTCCTAAACCCCTCTCACCTCATAAGACTCTCCACCAATTTCAAATTCTTCACCATTGCTCTAAATTCACCACTAAGCTTCCCTAGGCTCCACACTGACCCAAAGTGTCCTAACCACTCCAGGGGCTAGGAAAGGGTGTTCTCACTATCCCCTTGTTGATTTGACTCCTCACTAATCCATCTCATAGGATTCTTTCACTTTGTACCCATCGCTTTCTTGAAAAACCCAATTTTAGGCCTTGTAGTTTTTTGCCCAATTAAGCCTCCTAGAACCCGTTTTCTTGGCTTTTCTCAAAAACGGTCTTAACAACCCCCAAAAATATTTTTATAGATTCTTTCTAGTGGTACCTTAGGCTTCAAGATTTACCAAGTGTTTAGTCCCTTTGGCATTCGTACATAGGATTGTCCTCATACCCCCTATTTTCAAGGGTTTCTAGGGTTCTGGCTCCTTTTTCCAACTTTGAGGGCTTCAATGACCTCCTCAACTCTCCTCCTTGCATGCACATGTCTGGAATACATGTTCCCACACTCTATTGCTCTTGATTAGCACAAACCAATCCATTTAGCAACTTTCTTTATTGTTGTCCTCTCCAAGCCACTAGCCAGAATGCACTTGCACTTGCCTAGTTCTTGATGAATTCACCATATCCCCTACAAATCAAGACACCACACACCATATGTACACTGTAAAAATATTCCCCTACTTGATTTCAAGTGGCCATGGCAGCCTTGCCACAAGAATTCAAGTGGGGATCATTATTTCCAAAAACTATCCTGAACCGGCTATGAGACCAAAAACTCTAAAAACTTGCAAAACAGAAAGAAATTGAACTAAATGGATAATATAATGCTTCAAACAGTAATTAAGTGACACAATTGAAAGACTCAAAGCATTAGACAGGTCCTTTCAATCCATTCTTGACTGGATGAAGGCACAAAAACGGAAATTCAATGAAATTTGCACTCTTCCAACTCACAAATTCCCCTTCCAAAACTCCAAATCGTACAATAGCTTTCCCAAATGCTCAATTAGGGTTTTTCTGACCTTATATACCTTTCTCCCACATGCTAGGACCCTTGGGTCAGGCTTAGAGCATCATTAATGCCCTTTTCCCACTTTTAGGACAAATTGCCAAGTCTACTTGGACTAATTTGCCTAATTTCATCATTGAGGGTTCTCCAAACTTCAAGGCTCTAGACTACCCTATGTTTTCCTTAACTCACACATAAAAAACACTATTGGGACTTTACATCGTAGTCCTTATTCCCTTGGTGGTTGGCTAGAACCACCTACAAGCCAAAATTGCCAAGATCTTCCAAAAGACCTTTAAGGTGCTCCTGCACCAACAATTTTTCAAAATCACTCCTTGGTTCCTCAAATTCTCATGGAAAAGTGCTTGTTTGAGCTAAAAACCACATATCCTATTGTAATTAGTTTCATTCCAAGGTATGTTCAACAATAAAAGACCCTACTTTTGTACACGATGATTGTAAGTATTATTTAAATGAAGCCTTCAATGACATATTTTTCAATTATCTTGAATGGATACATTTTTTAGGAACTAATATTTGTCTCATTACCATGGTATAGATAAAATTATCCACCATGCCAAAGAAAAAGACAAAGAGGAAACTAACAGATGAAGAGAACGAAACCTTGAAAGAAAAGGAGAGAGTTCAGGTGGTGGAATATCATGAAAAGAAGAAATTGGAAACGATTGATGAAAACAACCCGATTGTAGGGGAACCTCAACCTTCAAAAAGAGAACAAGAATTGGTAGCACAACAAGCACGAATGCGAAAGTATCGTCGTAAGACAGATTCAGATACCGTAGTTGGAGACACACCCTCTACGACAAGTGAATATGAAGGGACACCATTAAGCACAAGCGAATATGGAGGGACAACATCTAGCACAAGTGAATATGGATAGACACCATCTACTGCAAGTGAATATGGAGGGACACCATTTATTGCAAGTGAATATTGTTGGACACCATCCAACACATCTCAAGTTGAGAGTACATCATCACTCGAAATTGACGAAGAAGGTATGCCATCATTCCCATATGAACTTCAAGGTATGTCTTCTTCTCCACCCTCGATCGAAGGTATGCAATCTAGCCCACCTCAATTAAATATTGATGAAATTCCTAATGTTGAGATGTATGTACCTAGGAGAACACCACCAAGAATTTTGCATAGAAAGCCAAAGTATTTGATTAATATTGATGATGAGATTTTGCAGCACATGGAAGGTAAGATTTCAACACGCACTTGTAGAAGATATGCTGATAAGATTTGGGAACGATTCTTTGAAAGGCTAAATGAGACTGCAAGATGTCAACTATTTGTTGAAATGATGTGGGGTGTAAAGTATAGGAACATCATGAAGACTCTTGGGTTGAGAACATCGAATGCATCGAGTGAAGACACTATTGTGAAGAATCTAATGGATGCTTATGAGAGTGTGGGTAAGACCTCATGCTCAAAGGATAGTAATGTCACCCGACGTGTCATTACATCGACTTTGGTAAGTTTTCAAACAAAGAGAGCTCGCCTAATTAAAAAGACTAGTGAAAAAATGGGAATTAGTAGAAAAACTTTATCAAGAGCCATTCAAAGGTGGCAAAGAATTGAGGGCAATGATACAAATGAATTATGGGAATTCTCGGGAGACTATCACGAAAAGATAAAGAAGTTGTCGAAGCCTTGAGAACACTAATTGAAGAGTATTGGAAGAATAACACAAGGCCATCTTTGAATCAAAGGGATGTGGTAAGAAGGAGAATCGGTAGTCGGAATCGTGAGCCACATCCAAAGCATTTTTTGGATATGACTCAAACCCAATTTTTTCGAAAATTTGAAAATGATTATCCTCAAATTAGTATTTCTCAAAGATTTTTTGAACTGCTTAAACCTTTTTATGTCAAGATAAATCACACACGCACTACTTGTTGTTGTAGACTACATATTGAATTTTCTAACCATTATGATCGTTCTATATGTTTAGATTTGCATACTAACAATGTTTTGCAGGATTGTGGCATAGAAGCCCCACCAAAATCTTCAAGAGAGTTCTTATCAAAAAATTTATGTGAAATAGAGGATGGCCAGATATTCTATAGGACAACATGCTTGGATGGTTCATGCGAGCATTGCGGTGGCTTCCAGTGTATGCCAGTATGTCAACATATGGAAAGCACAAATGAGGTGGGACAAAAAATAGTAGAGTTCGAGAAGTATAAAATAGTGGCATATGTTACAAAAGATGCATCTCAAGCAAAAAGGTGTGATTTGGTTATTGAGAAGATTCCAGTGTACAAATTTGTGACCACATTTCATGATAGTATACTGTCTAAGTATGCAATGCATACCCATAGAGCTCGATGGTTGGACACGTAGTTCAAGCTATGAAAGGACACCTTTCCAGTTGGAAGCATAGTATCCATGGTTGAATTTGCAGAGAACTACACTCTACAACCACAACATGAGGTGCAGTCACAATATTACAACTCTACACAAGTTCTGATATTTATGCACATAGCATTCATTCATGCATCTGATAGTACAGATGAGCAAAGGAAGGTCTTGAGGGAGTACCACTTTTACATTAGTGATGATCACACACATTCTCCAGAGTTCGTGCAAGGTTGCTTCCAGATGTTCTATAGTGGTTTGGCTCAGAGGGGCATAGAATACGATCAACATATAATATGGTCTGATAACTGTGCAGCACAGTTCAAGAACTCGCGCATGTTCTACTGGTTGTGCAGGATGCATGTCATTACAAGTGATCAACATATGTGGAACTTTTGTGAGGTTGGACATGGAAAGGGGGAGCATGATGGTGTAGGAGCATGCGTGAAAAGAGCATTAGCACGAGAAGAGTTAAAGTATAGAGACAGTGCAAAGTTGACATATGCAAAATCAATCGTCGAGTGGTGTAATGCTTTGATGGGTCCAGGTAATGAAGGTACGTCTTTAGTTCATATATTTTTTTGGTTAATGGATGATATTAACATTGCACCATATGAAGACTATTGTACACTAATAGGATCGAGTGAGGTACACTCTTTCCTTCACTCAAATACAGGTTCATGGAGTCTCGATACACAAAAGATGGCATGCTTTTGTTCTTCATGTACAATGCAAGACTGGAATGATTGTGAGTTAGGGGAGTGGGTTGACAAATGGTACACAAGTTATCTTAGCCCACTTCACACGTATCACCCTCCGATGGCATTGGAACTGACACAGATAGAATCATCGGTCAACTTTGACCACATATCAGATCTAGTTCAACGAGGTGATATATCTACTTTCTTAATTGTTGAAATTCCATATCGTTAGATCTTACTTTGTACTGTATTCGTAATGTTGACAAATTTCAAGAGATTTTTTGCACATATCAATGCTGGGAATGTTTATGCAGTTATTGCAAATGAAGACAATGAAGAGGGAACAGACTATTACTTGTGTTATTGTGTTGAGACCAAAAAGAAATTGGAGGCCCCAATTATAGATGGAGAAAACATCGAATACCCTACAGGCTCAGTTGTGGTTACTGGAACATGGCTTAGAAGGTACCCACATTCAAGTGTTAAACATTGGCTATTTCAGAACTTTGACATGCATCGTAAGATTCTTCATTACTCGAACCTTGTCATGGCATCCAATGTTCATTTGACCAAATATGGGGGTAGACCTTTGAACAAGACGTTATGGAAGGTCCGTGAGTCTGACCATGAGGCAATACTTGACACAATAAAGAGTAGAGCAGACCCGGATGGTTCATTGGATTAATTTGTAAGTATATGCACATTGGTTCTTATGAATTTATACTTGTATGCACATTAATTTGTTTGATGCCAATGCTATCATCTTCTTTTATAGTGATTGGTGTCCCCTTGCAAAAAATGCAGATATATGAGCCATCCAAGAGAATGTCAACCAGAAAAGCAATGCAACATCCTTATTTTGATGCCTGCATGCAACATCTGTAAGTCCCTTCCATCTATTTTTATTTCATTTCCATTTTGGATGCTCTTTATTTTTCTCTTTTACTTTGTGTATTTGTAAGTAAACTACTAAGGGTTGATTGATCTTTCACTACAGAAAATGCTGATTTAAGAGCCATCAAAGAAAATCTCAGCCAAAAAAGCAATGCAACATACTTATTTTGATGATTTTGACAAATCTCATTTTTTATTTTAAGCCATTATAAGAGAGCATGTGAAGCTTAGCGAGGGAATCTCAAGTTACTCATTTGAAGTTAACCTCATGATGAGCACCTATGATGTAGACATTTAAAGAGAATCTTGAATGTATGAGTGACATTGTAAGAGATCTGAGAGAACGAAGTGCCAGAGGCATTGTAATAAGATTTAATTACATAATGAGATATACTCAAATATTGTAAGGTTTAAGTTCATGTTTGGTGTAGTAGCACCTTGTTCTGTAAATGCCTTGAGTAGGAAAATTTGCAAACTTTAAATTTTGAAATGTAAACAATGTGAAAAAGGTCATATAAAGGTCATGTAAACAATTTGTACACATTTTTCTGCAACTCATGTGACCAAGCGGACTGTTCCAACATGTCGGACTAGGTATGTTTACACTAGGCATGGTCCTCTTTCGCATCGAAACACGTCGAATCGCTCTTAGCTATGTTCCACCGGATCAATCCCTTAAGGGTCCAAAGTGCAAAATAGCTGCAAACTTCAGCATGCTATTACTTGGATACCATGACACTTAGAAACTTCTCGTCTAATCCTACAGAAAGGCGTTGGGCCCCTCTAGAAAAACCTCTCTCAGTTTTGGCTATCTTGGAGTGGTTTTCTCGCGGCGGTGGTTTTCACTTGATGGAAAACATGTCAAATTCAAGCTATGCAAAGTTGCAAAGTGGTGCAACTTTCGCTCTGCAACTCGTGTGACCAAACGGACTGTTCCAATGCATTTGAATAGGTATTTTTATGCTAGGCATGGTCCTCTTTTTTACCAAAACACGTGGAATCACTCTGAGCTATGTTCCACCAGATCAATCCCTTAAGGGTCCAAAGTGCAAAATAGCTGCAAACTTCAACATGCTATTACTTGGATACCGTGACACTTAGAAAATTCTCATCTAATCCTACAGAAAGGCGTTGGACCCCTCTATAAAAACCTCTCTCGATTTTGGCTATCTTGGAGTGGTTTTCTTGTGGCGGTGGATTTTCACTTGATGGAAAACGTGTCAAATTCAAGTTGTGCAAAGTTGCAAAGTGGTGCAACTTTCACTCTGAAACTCGTGTGACCAAGCAGACTATTCCAACACATCCGAATAGGTATGTTTACACTAGGCATGGTCCTCTTTCACACTGAAACACGTGGAATCGCTTCGAGCTATGTTCCACCAGATCGATCTCTTAAGGGTCCAAAGTGCAAAATAGCTACAAACTTCAGCATGCTATTAATTGGATACCGTGACACTTAGAAAATTCTCATCTAATCCTATAGAAAGGAATTGGGCCCCTCTAGAAAAACCTCTCTCATTTTTGGCTATCTTGGAGTGGTTTTCTCATGGTGGTGGATTTTCACTTGATGGAAAAGGTGTCAAATTCAAGTTGTGCAAAGGTGCAAAGTGGTGCAACTTTCGCTCTGCAACTCATGTGACCAAGCGGATTGTTCCAACACATCCAAATAGGTATTTTTACACTAGGCATGTTCCTCTTTCGCACTAAAACACATGAAATCGCTTCGAGCTATGTTCCACCGGATCGATCCCTTAAGGGTCCAAAGTGCAAAATAGCTGCAAACTTCAGCATACTATTACTTGGATACCGTGACACTTAGAAACTTCTCATCTAATCCTAAAAAAAGGTGTTGGACCCCTCTATAAAAACCTCTCTTGATTTTGGCTATCTTGGAGTGGTTTTCTCGTGGCGGCGGATTTTCACTTGATGGAAAACGTGTCAAATTCAAGTTGTGCAAAGTTGCAAAGTGATGCAACTTTTGCTCTACAACTTGTGTGACCAAGTGGACTATTCCAACATGTCCAAATAGGTATTTTTATGCTATGCATGGTCCTCTTTCACATCGAAACACGTGGAATCGCTCCGAGCTATGTTCCACCGGATCGATCCCTTAAGGGTCCAAAGTGTAAAATAGCTGCAAACTTCAGCATGCTATTACTTGGATACCGTGACACTTAGAAATGTCTCATCTAATCCTACAAAAAGGCGTTGGAATCCTCTATAAAAACCTCTCTCGATTTTGGCTATCTTGGAGTGGTTTTCTCGTGGCGGCAGATTTTCACTTGATGGAAAACGTGTCAAATTCAAGCTGTGCAAAGTTGCAAAGTGGTGCAACTTTTTCTTTGAAACTCATGTGACCAAGCAGACTGTTCCAACACGTCCGAATAGGTATTTTTATGCTAGGGATGGTCCTCTTTCACACCGAATCACGTGGAATCGCTTTGAGCTATGTTCCACCGGATCGATCCCTTAAGGGTCCAAAGTGCAAAATGGCTACAAACTTCAGCATGCTATTACTCAGATGCCATGGTGCTTACAAAATTCTCATTTGATCCTATAGGATCGCGTTGAGCCTGTCTACAAAAACCTCTCTCGGTTTTGGCTATCTCGGAGTGGTTTTCCAGTGGTGGCGGATTTTCACTTGATGGAAAAAGCATCAGATGCAAGCAGTGCAAAGTTGCAAAGTGGTGCAACTTTCATTCTGCAACTTGTGTGATGAATCGGACTATTCCAACACATCCAAATAGGTGTTTTTATGCTAGGCATGGTCCTCTTTTGCACCGAAACATGTGGAATCGCTCTGAGCTATGTTCCACCGGATCGATCCCTTAGGTTGGAGGAGTCTTAAGTTGCTTAAAGCAACAAATTTGAGATGATATTGAATGGCCCACTTAGCACTCATTGCATCTAAGTGATGCTCATAGAGGTGAGGCACTAAGCCTTCCTGGGAGGTCACCCATTCCAGTATACTCCAGCTCAAGCGCTTAACCACGAAGTTTTTTCCCCAAGAAGGCACAGTGGAAAAGGAAGAATCCAGTGTACTTTTGATGAGTGGAAAGGAATTCCTAAGAGACATGAAGGAGGAAGAAGGAGTTGTCTATGAAATCATGTTGAAGCCAAAGGAGGAGGAGTCACCTAGTCGGCTACCTATGACAACAATGGTGAAGCAACTATTGGATTAGTTCAAGGATATCATTTGTGAAGGCACACCAACTACACTACCACCTAAGAGGGCAATCAGTCATCAAATTGAATTTGTACCAGGAGCAACATTGCCTAACAAGGCTGCTACAAAATGACACCAGAGCAGAATAAGGAGATAGCAAGGCAAGTTCAAGAACTTTTGGACCAAGGGTTGATCAGGAAAAGCATAAGCCCATGTGTTGTTCCAGTGGTGTTGGCACCTAAGAAGGGAGATAAGTGGAGAATGTGTACTGATTCTAGGGCCATAAATAGGATAACCATTAGATATAGGTTTCCTATTCCTAGGATAGAAGACTTCATGGACTATTTAGGGGGTGCTAAGTACTACTCCAAGATTGATTTGAAAAGTGGCTACTATCAGATTAGGATGAAAGAGGGAGATGAATGGAAGTCAACTTTTAAAACCACAGAGGGTTATATGAGTGGTTAGTAATGCCATTCGGGCTTACAAATGCACCCAACACTTTTATGAGGGTGATGAATGAGGTCTTGAAGGACTTTATAGGAGTCTTTGTGGTAGTCTACTTAGATGATATCCTCATCTTTAGCAAAACAAAAGAAGAACATATGAAGCACCTAGAACTTGTGTTGAAGAAACTTCAAGAGGAGAAGCTCACCATAAATCTTGATAAATAGGGTACTTGGTAACTTGTTGAGGTGTCTAACTAAGGAGTATGGACAAGGATGGGAAGAAGTCATTTCATAGGCAAAATTTGCCTACAATGATAGCACAAACAGGTCTACTGGTAAGATCCCATTTGAAATTGTATATGGGTTACATCCAAGGGGTGTACTTGAGCTAAGAGACCTAAAAGGTTATGAAGGAATCAGTGGACATGCTGATGATTTTTCTCAGTCAATGAGAGAGGTTCATGAGCAGGTAAAGAAGACATTAATGGAGGCTAACCAGAAGTTGAAGGCTAAAAGAGATGAAGGGAAGAGAGATCTATAATTTGAAATAGGTGATTTGGTGATGGTATACTTGAACAAGGCAAGACTACCAAAAGGCATACCAAGTAAGCTTCGGATGAAAAGGATAGGGCCATGTAAAGTGTTGGCTAAGTATGGATCCAATGCATACAAGGTGGAGTTACCGAAGGAGATGTCCATTTCGCCTATCTTCAATGTGAAGGACTTGGTGAAGTATAAAGGACCAGAAATGGATGAGGAATAGTATAGTGCCGAGGTGAGTAAGGATGTGGATGAACTCAAGGTACCTGATCAGATCATACCACAAGTGGACAAGATTCTAGACTCAAGGGTGAAGAAGAAGACTAGGCACAAGACATACATGGAGCACCTAGTGAAGTGGAGACATCAACCAGAGTCAGAGGCTACTTGGATAACAGAAAGTGACTTTAAGAAGCATGGAATTAGTGAGGAGCTCTTGACACCATAGGTTCCTTAACTTCTTTGTTGCAGGGGGGAGAATGGTGTAGGAGCACCTTAAGGTCTTTTGGAGAGATCTTTGCAATTTTCGCTTGTAGGTGGTTCTAGCCAACCACCAAGGGAATAAGGACTATGATGTAAAGTCCCAAGAGTTTTTTTGATGAGTGAATTGGAAATAGGTTTGTTAGGGGCTTGCGGTTTGGGTAATTCTTGGACACTGTGAGCATTTTGAGCAATGTTGCCTTGGCTATTTGTCCTAAAAGTGGGAAAACGGCATTAATGATGCTCTAAGCTCGACCCAAGGGTCCTAGAACATGGGAGAAAGGTATATAAGGTCATAAAAACCCTAATACCTAGGTTGGAGGATTTTTTTCATTAATTGAGACTTGGAGAGTACATTTTTGTGATTGGAAGAGAGCAAGTTTTCATTGAATTTCTATGTTTGAGCCTTCATCCAGTCAAGAATGGTTTGAAAGGATTTATCTAATGCTTTGATTCTTCCATTTGTGTCACTTATTTACCTTGTGTAGCATTATATTAGTCATCTAGACCGACTGGTTATCTTTTTGCAAGTTTTTGGTGTTCTTGGTCTCATTGCCGGTTCAGGCCAGTTTTGTGAATAATGAGTCCCACTTGACTTCCCATGGATTTCCTCTCATGGCCACTTGGAATCAATTTGGGGAATATTTAAATAGTGTACATATAGGTTTTGGGGTCTTGTTTTGCAAGGAAGGTGATGAAATCATCAAGCACTAGGCGAGTGCAAGTGCATTCTGGCTAGTAGCTTGGAGAGGACAACAATAAGGAGAGTTGCTAAATGGATTGGTTTGTGCCAATAAAGAGTATGGGAGTGTAGGAACATTTATCTCAGTCATGTGTGTGCTAGGAGGAGAGTTGAGGAGGTTGTTGAAGCCCTCAAAGAAGGAAAAAGAGCCAAAAACCCTAAGAACCCTTGAAAATAGGGGGTTTGAGGACAATCATATGTACGAACACTTGTAGGACCTAAGGCCTGGTAAATCTTGGAGCCTTGATGGTGAAAAGAAAATCTACAAAAACATTTGGGGGTTGTTAAGACTGATTGTGAGAAAAGTCAAGAAAACGGGTTCTAGGAGGCCAAATTGGGGCTGAAGGCTACAAGGCCTAAAATTGAGTTTTTCAAGAAAGCGATGGGTAAAAGGTGAAAGAATCCAATAAGATGGATTAGTGAGGAGAAAAATCAACAAAGGGACAACTAGGATACCCTTCCTTAGCCCTGGAGTGGTTAGGACACTTTGGGTCAGTGTGGAGCCCAAGGAAGCTTAATGGTGGATTGGGAGTGATGGAGAAGAATTTGAAATTGGTGGAGAGTCTTACGTGGTGAGAGGGGTTTGGGAGTGATCCTTGAGTAGGGTAGAGAGGAATACCCTAGGAAGACCAAAGAATAGGTCTTGGGAAGAGCAAGAGTGCTCTTGAGGGATAGGACTCCCCATCACTTTAGCTCATCAATTGATAAGTAGGAGGTATTTTCTATAATGTGTCAAATTGTGATATTGCTATCAGGGTTCCATTGAGCAGTCATTTGTAGTATTAGATATAGCTCTAGCTTCTACAGTATTGCACATGGTTGTAGATAGTTTCAAAGATCTAGATAACATCAATAGTTCACATTACTCAAGAAGGATGAACATCTTAAAGACATTTATGGAAATTAGGACAAGTAACCTTCTTGTGGACTTAGGGTTGCAATATTTGATCTACAAAATGTTCCACCATTTCTTCAGTAGGATCAAGAACACACATAATGAAGGTGTGTTTGTAGCCATGAAATATTATGGTTCGAACTATCCAGGAGAGTGATGTTTTATCTCGACCAACCATATCTATACCATGGTTTGTTTGGAAACAAGGATGGGTTCTCTCTTCATCGGCATATACATTGATCCTCGATGTGTTCACACCAGTGTTACAATACTAAGACTTGCCTCAAACTTGACAAGCCATTTTTCGACTTGGACTTGGGCTCAGAGCCCAAACTCGACAAATAGAAAAACCTAAGAAATTCAAAGATTTGTAAGGATTTAAAACTTGTTTCATGCACCCTTTAATAAATAAACCTTAAAGACACAATATCATCATCAAATAGAAATTACTATGATCCCATACACAAACATACATCAATCACATAAGTATAAGCACAAATTTTAGCTAAAGTAAATAACACATTTATATATATAAATATTGTGATATTGCTATCAGGATTCAATCGTGTAGTTTTACAAGTCAAACTCATTGACCCATGATTCATCAGTAGTGGTTCACAAGAACCCATCTCTCATGATAATGAATGGTTCATAAGGAGGAAGATAAATCTTCATACATTTATTCTATCACAAATGAGATAAGTGCTTGGTTTCATGAAGTTCATGAGACAACCATTAATGGGGAGTGGATACATGAAGAACTGATGGAGAATGATAATGGCTTCAAACCTGCTATAAAGGAAAAAAAAATCGTTTCAATGATGCAAGAGGTTTTTGGTTTCACTACCAAAATGAGCCTATGAAGAATGCATGTGAAACTCCTTTTGACCTTGAGGGTGTACTTACTCCATCTCAAGGATCATGCATTGAGGATGACATAGATCAATGCTAGGGCTAACCAATTAATAATTATACACGTTAATAAGTCAAACATGTACATGTCAATAAGGGAACTACAAGTACTCATAAACATGTAAGCCTCAAAAAGTATACACACGAATACATAGTATACACAAATTAAAACAAAGTATATGTATGAAAACATGTAAGCCACAAAGTATACACTCGAATGCACGCAAGTCACAAAGTATACATGTAAGTTGTAAAGTATACACTTGAATATACGTAACTCATATCTATTAAACTATCAATTTAGAATGCAAATATGGACATGCATCGAAAAAAGATATTTGTATTAACCAAATAGCCATGTAGGCATACATAAATATATGTTGATATAAGTATGAAATATATGTACAAAAAGCCATATAGGCTTACGAGAATGCCATCTAGGCATACAATGTCAAATATGTCCAATAAAAAATATGTACAAAACTGCCATGCAGGTATACAATAAAGGACTCTGGAATCAAAAGTCATTGCTCTCCATGCCCAGGAAATAAAATCTTTCCCTTTCCTTTTTGCTCATATGGCGATAGGTCTGTCATTCATTCTTTCTGCGCTCGTGGAGTGCTCCTGCTGCTCCTCCTAGGGTTTAGTTCATGGTGAAGTTTTAACTATTACAATAAGAAGTAAAGAAATGAATATATAGAAATTACATTATAAAAAATGATATATTTGACAAAATAATCACTTACAACCATCTCATGATCTCTCTCCACAAGGGAAATATCCTCACGCCCATGTTTAGGCGTGCTCAAGCCCTGTATAAACCATACAAATAGACAAAAACTACGTGAATCAATAATGGTTTGATTTCTCACTAACTAACATCTATAACAACAAATGTAAATTAAAATTTACTAATTTGCCTCATACCTCTTTTGTCAGAGCCATTGAGGATTGTATAGCAGATGTCACACCAATATCCATTGCCCTCGTCACATTCGGAGGTGTATCGTCTTGCAACAACTGAAAATAAAACAACAAATTATTCAACATAATCAACGATGTGCATGTATAAACTACACAAATCTATTAAGTACTCAATTCATTAGTTAAACTCTTTATTCTATTACCTGCATGAAGGTTTGAGTAAATCCACCGCCACTGGGAAGTGTTCCATCAAAACCTCCAATATTAGTCTGTTCAACATCCAAAATTGCATATTAAATTACCATTTGTAAAACAATGCCATTAATATGCAATAAACTTATAATTGTTTACTAGTTACATACCTTAGTGATAGGTGTACTGCAAAAATAGGTTGGTGGGGGGCCGGTGTATCCAGTCTCAACACTATGACCCTACAATTTTATTAAAATCATAAAACATTTTTAGTTAATTTTGCATTTCAAAATCAAAATTTAATTAATTAAATTCAATGAACACATGCACTAACTTTTACCTGACTATCAATGCCATATTCCATGCAAAATGTCAGCTGCCCTCTCCATCTCCATAGCTGCAGACGGATCCTGCGTACCAGTCTCCTGAGAGTCGATGGGGTCATGTGAACAAGTAGCCCCGCAAGATTGACACACATGTGTTCGAAGACCACCACTAGAAGACTCCCCTGGATGGCGTTGTAGAATAGGGCTAGTATGATGGATGACACTTTGGGTCAAAGTGTTGATTGCCTACAATGTCTCTACGTCAACACTTTCCTTCACGACGGAATGCATAACAATGTGCTCATGAGGTGGCCTAGCGAGAGCTCGTTTACCTTGCCGCATAGGATCCGACTGTGCACCAAGTCTATCCCGAGCTGACCCCCCACCTCTCCCCTGGAAATCCCTCATATCAAAATAATTTGGGATTTTGTTCAATATGAACTCACTATATAGTTTCCTAAGGAAATATTGCGGGACCTCGCAATTGTTGCACGATGGGTAATCGAAGACCATGTACCACCTATCATAAAACTGCTCCTTCATTTGTTGGTGGTGGCACCAATGGATAGGAAAGCTCTTCACATTGAGGGTAAGATTTTGATTTGTGTGTGGGTCGGTGAATAATGAGCACAAATCACCTTTTGTTATTTTTAAATCTTTCACATCCTTGTATGATAGTTTATTTGCATAATACTCCCTAGCCGCCTGCCTCCTATCTTCCCATCTAGTTATTTGTTTGCTAATTGAATCTACGTTTGTTAACATATCTTTCAATGAATTTGCTAGGGTCATTCTTTCTGTGGTTGAACCATTTGGATCACTCAACCTATTGATCAAATCCTCAATTTGTTTTTTGTTGTTCTCAATTTCACTCATTAAATTTTGTTGAGTGCCAGGAGGGGGTTGAGTGATTGGTGGAGAAGATTGATGTTGTGGTTGATTTTGATCTTGAGGATTTGGTTGGTCCTCCTATTGAGGATTTTGAGGGTTTCCAGGTTGATTTGCATCTCCTAAAAATTCAAACAAATAGATATCAAATTCAACCTAAACTAACAAATTCAAAACAAAAATCTTAGAATCCTTACCTCTTACAGCTCCTCATTGTCATGACGCCATCATTGTGAAGAAACTCGGATTCTTGGCAAAGAAATTATTCTCCTAGAATGTGAGCGCGATATTTTGGGGTGTTTGGCCACGGGTGCAGCAAAAAAACCAGTTGAAATGCAAATGAGAGATTTGCATTTGTTTTTTTGCTTTTAACAGTCGATAATGCGAACGCGTTATAACACACTCGCATTATGGTTTTGTAGTTGTAGTCGCCAGGACCTTGCCTAGGTTAAACGGAAGACATAACGCGAGCGCATTATGGTTTTCAACTTTTTTTTTTTAGGGTGTCCATGGAATTGCTACCCATTTTCATGCACCTGCCCAAGAATGATTTTTTATTTCCTCAAAAATAAAAACTTATAGAATTGAAGAGCTTGAATAATACGATGGAGAGTGCTTATAAGAGAAAACCCTAAATGACAAAGGGATTAGATCATGATAAGTGTTGACATCCTATGTGATGAGACATAATGATGTAATATTAGTTAAATCTAATAAAAGAAAAAAAGACTCCTAAGTTCAACTTAAGTGCATAAAGTAAAGTTAGCCTAATAATCAATTGAAGATTAATTAATAATTAGCTAATAAATGATTACTCTAACAATATTATCAACACATCGAGTATTATGTTCTTATTAAAGACTATTGGATATATCTCCTTGAAGAAAATTATGAGGCATTCCCCCTAAAAGTGACATATTATTATAAAGTATTTGTATCATATTTACTACTATTATCTTTTATTTTGCAAGTTATTTTATTATAGAGAGCACGCTAGTTATTATTTTGAGAAAGATTTTGTAAGTCTTATCAGAGATCATTATCATTTATATTTTGGGTTATTTGAGTGTGGGTGTTTAGATATTTCTTCAAGAAAGGGGATTGGGATAACCTTGGGTAGAGCTATAAATTTTTCTTTTATATAGAGAAGATAAAGTGCTTCAAAATAAATAAGTTTGGCAAGAATCTAGAGCATATGTGCAAAGGTAACCAAGATATTTGGAATGGGTATGTGTAGGATCATCATGGAAAAAATAGGCCCTTAAGTGGCAATAAATTCAGAAAAATCAGAGTTAGGCAACTTGACGTAAAAATTTGAATGAGTTATCTATATTATTTCAAAAATATGTAAGAATGGAATTTGTATAAAATTGAATGTAGTTTATAAACTACTAGGTTTATTTAAAAAATAAAACAATCTACTTGGTGAAAATTTGAAATTTCAATGCAGTAGTACTTAAATTTCAGGGAAAAAATAAGTAGGTGTCTGTCTAACCACCCTAACCACAATAAAATGATAATATTTTTTAATTATATTTTATATATAAGTAGAGGAATCATGTCCCAATGTGATGCATATTTTTTTGTATTTTTTTTCCAAGTAAATAGTTAATTATGATTTTTTTATTACAAATTTTAAAAAATATAAAAACTCGTATGTCTGACCACCTTAACTTGGTCAAAACTTCATGAAATTCAATTCTTTCTTTTTTAATCCTATAGTATGTCAAGCATAGAATGTGACGCATATTTTGGATTAAAAAAATGTGATACTATTTGAAAGCTATAGATGTTTTTCAATCAGCCTATCATTCAGAACTTTAGTCGTGATTCAAATAGAAAATGAATAATAATTATTTATTAAATTCAAAGTAAAGAATAATTTATATTGGTGGAAAGCTGAGAATCTCCTTTAAAAACCCTTTTCGTTTCATCAATTTTGGGTAAAAAAAAATTCGTCAGCCACATGGGCCATCATATCACTTGCATATTGCCACTTTTTGGCCCATCATGATCCTGTACATACCCGAATCTTAAAGGTGAGTAGAGTTTAGATGATTAGGAGGAGAGAAGAATAAAATAAAATGGGAGACATTGAATCCCTCGACTTTTCTAATAATGTTTTGTGTGCAGGTATGGAGGAAGGTGGAGCAAGAAAAGACAAAGAAAAAAGTTCCATGTTGATGGTAGAGAAGAAGAGATCCTCATGTAAGAGGATAATAAGGAAGAAGAAAATTTCACGAGGTTGCAAAACTAGCACATCTTTTGGAATGCATTGGCATCTTGGTAAATAAGGAAACATGTGGGGATATTGTTATGAAAAATAGGAGAACGAGAATGAAAAATTTGATGTCCTTTAGAGGACATGAATTTTTTGAAGATCAAGTGTAGTAGAGCACATTTGTGTACATGAAATATGTAGAAGTGGTTAGTGCAAAGGTGAATGAGTAAGTGGATATGACATTTTTTATTGTCATAATGTTAACTGTGATGATGAGTTTTCTATAAATGAAGATTTGTAGGTTCTCTCCACTAGTAGGGTCTTCATATGTAAAGTAATTGAAAATTTGAATATGAAGAAAATATTGAAGGTAAATAAAATAGAACATTTAATGCAATACAAACATAATACCTTCACCTAAAATCCTTCTCACTCCTTGATGAGAAGAAATGGAGTGCATCCTTGTTTCATTTGATTTGTTCTTATGATAAAGATAATATGTCGATTGCTCAATTTAGAAGCATAACCTTGGTATGATTGCAAATGAGATAGCAAAATGGCAGCATAAGGGTATGATATCTTGAAGATTCATTATTGATGAAGGATGAGAGCCTCTAGATATACAGTCTCAAAGAGGAAAAATCAATGGTTAGGATAACTTGATGATGGATGGATAAGATTGAATGAGGATTAGGATTATGATCAATGATGTAGTCATGTGACATGTGGCGCACAGGGGATAATATCTAAGTCTAAGATTGGGATAAGGACAAAAAACCTTATGTGAATGGCTAGGATTAAAAGGTGGGATTGAGATGAGTGGATAATATGAAAAGATAGTTTGGATTTTGGGTACCTGTGTCTAGATTCAATAAATCTAGTCAAGGAGATAGCTAGACATGTGAAGAGGACACTTGTCACATGATGAAAATTTTAGATTACAATCCATGTGAACAAGATAGAAGGCTAGGATTAAATGGACAAGGATAAAAGATAAAATGAAATTAATTAAATAAATAATTTTTTTATTTAATTAATGGGATCATGTGAAGGGAAAAATAAGTAAATAAATGATAAATATTTATTTAATTAAATATTAGGATAAATATTGTGAAATGATGAAATTAATTAAATAAAAATAAAAATATATTTTAATTAAAGTCTTAGAATAGACTAGAATTAGGTGTCTACAAAAAGAACAAAAGTAAAGCTAAAATTATTGGCAATAGCACCATTTGTTGGTATTCAAAGGTGTACTCTCCACAAACCCTAAATGTTACCAACATCTAAGCCTAGGGAGGGTCAATTAATTTTGAAGGGCTATATTATAATAGGGTAATGAGTAAGGGCCAATGCATGAGAGAGGACAATTGACTGTTTCTTTAGGTTTTTCTAGGTCAACAAGGGTTCCTTGAGGTTTTTTTTCAAGATAATTAAAGATACTTGTATCAAATCATTTCATCTAGATAAAAAATGTGATGTTTGTACATAACAAGGCTCCTAAGATTGTCACTAAGCCTTAATGTTATTTAAAATTTAACCTCTATTTTATCATATTACAAAGAAGGCATTAATTTAAGATTGTAAAGATTTTTCCCTTGTAGTGAATGCAAGTTAAGGCTTATTTGATGTGCTCTTGTACTAGTAAATTAACAAAATTAAACCCAAAAAGTGTATTTACATATTCAATCTCTCTAATAAAATATTTTTATAAATATACTAGGCCTACAAAGTGAATAGGAACACTATTTATTTTTCTAATATAGATTGGTTCATAGTTTATATTTGTGAGTTTGATTATGATGAGAAAAAAAAGATAATCAGATTGGTGCTTTTATCCATTTGAACTTACAAAATCAAATTCAAGATAAAAATATATATGAAGAAATAAACACACAATTGCTTAAAAAACGACAACAATATAAAATGAAATGGATTACATATATATGCCCAAATAAAATATGCTTAACTAAATCTACTTCAATAATCTAAAAATAAACAATAATAATATATATAATAGGATGACAATAAGTCTCAAAAATTTGACCAGAACTTAATTTTCTACATTTCAATTGCTCAACACACCATACCTTTGTCGCATAAACTCATGTGGCAACCTTTCCCGAAAATCACACCGTTGTTAAAATAAAAACAATAGAGTTTTCATATACCAATGTTGAAATGTATTATATTTCAGTATATATGAATGCAGCAAATGATCAATTTGAATTCCCTATCAGATTTCAAGAGCTTTGAAAAACTTGAAATTTATATTTGAACATATTTCCAAATTTCTAAGAGTTTTGATTTCTACATTATTATTATTGAAAATAAATAAAATGGTCATTCTTTAAAATCAATATTTTTTAATGACTTTTTTTAACCAATTTTTTAAAAAAAAATTAATTCATTTTTATTGAAAGTTCTGATATCATCATTAACACAAAATTTAAATTATAATTAAAGTAAACTCTTTTTTAACTAATTTTTAATTCATTTTTATTGAGAGCTCTGATATCATCATTAACACAAAATTATAATTAAAATTAAAATAAACAAATACATTGAAATTATATTTTATAAATATTGATTTATATTATTTCGAATATTTTTATAAAGATTTACAATAAAATTATGAAATAAAAACATTACATTCAACTATTCCCAAGAACAATTAACATATCAATATTTATTAGCATTATTAAAATTAAAAGGGGTGTCTCATCAATGAGATGCATGCCCTTTTTTATCATAACAAAATTTGTATTATAAAATATAAACTATTTTGGACTATAAACCTAACAAACTGATCTTACCTTGTAAAATACAAATACTCTCTCAATGTTTCAAATAGAGAGATAATAATGTCATCCATGAATTTAAAGCATGTGATGCTCCATGTTTTGTTCAGCCACAACATTCCCATTACAATTGAAAATCCAACTACATAGCCTGTTGTCATTCCCATACACCACCATATATCCTCTAAATCTTCATTACTTTCTTCATGTACCTTTTGAGAATCAGGAGGACTACTTGAACATGACACATATATTTGTAGACCACATAAACCTGAATTGTTGGAGAAGTATGTAGAATCAAATGTCATCATTTGTCCTCCTTGTGGTATCATCCCTGATAGGTTATTATAGGACACATTAAAGTAACTCAAGGATGTGAGAAGTTGTAGCTCAGTAAGAATAGCCCCAGATAGCTTATTTTTTGAAAGATCAAGTGATTGCAACAATGTCATCTCTCCAATAGATTTAGGAATCTCACCACTGAAATGGTTTCTTGAAATGTTGAGAATAATCAAACTTTTGAGAGATCCAATATTCCAAGGAATGTTACCTGATAAACTATTGCTGGAGAGGTCAAGACATTTCACTAATCTCAAAATTCTCACATACTCCATAACTTGCCCTTTATTGTAAATTGTTATTTCATCTATATAATATTTTGATGCAAATTCAAAATTAGGGTCATGTTCAAGGATTTCCATGTTTTCTAATTGATTTGCCATTGTGGTTAACTTCATAAAGTCTTTTGGAATAATCCCTGAAAAATTATTTTTTGACATATCCAAAATTTGAAGATTTTGGAGTTTCATTAATTGCAATGGGATTCTACCCTTGAAATTGTTGTTTTGTAGTATCAAAATTTGGAGATTTTGTAATCTTTTAACCCAATTTGAAATATTCCCTTGCAAATAATTGTTTCTCAAATCGAGGACTTTCATATTCTTGCATTTTCCAAGTGATGATGGAATATGCCCTTCAAGTTCATTGTCTCCCAATTTCAATGTCTCAAGAGAATTCATTCCCTTACATATATTTGGTATTATCCCTTTTATGTTATTCTTCTCTAAATTCAAGACAGACAACATGGAGCAATTATGTAAACATTGGGGAATCCAACCACTAAACTTATTATTTGACAAATCTAAAATATTCAAACTCTTCAATTTTAAGATAGAATTTGGAATGGAACCACTAAAATTATTTTTGACTAATGAAAGAAAATGGAGATCTTGTGCATATTTGTCAATTGATTTTGAAATTGATCCATCAAATAAATTATATGAGAGATCTATGTACTTAATTGATGTGAGTTCCCAAAGCCAATTTGGAATAAATCCACTTAGAGAATTGTTTGACAAATCTAAGAATGTAATAAGATATTGAGTTGAAATAAATGCAGGGAAATTTCCTCTAATATTACATTCATGTAAACCTAAACAGCCAAGCTGAAATTTGGGAACGGTAGAGGCACTGATTTCTACGGTCAACATATTGCTTGAGAGATCAAAAAAATAAAGTTTTGGGCAATTATTCAAAATAAAGAATGAGAAAGTTCCATTTAATCTATTGTTGGCTAAATTAAGCCACCTTACCTTGGATAGCTTAGCAAATGAAGTTGGGATTGGACCACTTAAAGAGTTATTCTGCAATTCAAGGTCACCCAGGGCTGAGAGATTGCCTACAGTTAACGGAATGCTGCCATTTAAATTGTTTGAACTCAGATCAAGATATTGCAGTTTGGAAAGATTGCCTAGAGTATGCGGAATGCTACCATTTAATTTGTTTGAACTGAGAAAAAGATACTCTAGATTGGAGAGGCCACTTAAAGAGGAGGGAACAAAACCTTCCAAATTGTTCGAAGAAAGATCAAGAGCTGACAGAGGGAGAGCTCCAAGAAAGGAAGGAATCTTACCTCTAAATGAATTTCCTGAAAGTCCCAACTGTCGAAGCCGTGAGTGATTTGCAAAGGAGGCAGGAATTTCTCCTGAAAGCCCACAATCATTCATGTAAAGTGCGGTGAGATTGGTGAGAGAAAGCAAGTATCCTTCCAACCAAGTATCTTCTGCCATAGTGAGAGTCATGTTGCTCAGTCCAAGATGGTCCAGCCCTCTCAAATGTATTATCCACTCACCCAACTTGTTGCTCTGCAAACCATCATTCCAAGAGAGGTCAAGGAATTTCAAGGTGGACATGTTACCCATCTCCCTTGTAATGGCACCATGGAGATAATTGTAACGAAGGTCCAAGTGCTCCAATTGCTGCAGTTTAGCCAACTCTCTTGGAATTCGGCCAGTAAAATGACATTCAAATAAGCTCAGATACTTCAATCTCCTTAGCTCTCCAACTTGTGGAGGGATGGAAAGAGAGTCGAAGTAATTGTAAGTGAGGTCCAAGTGCTCCAAATGTAGTAGTCGGAATAGCCCCCCTCGAACTTCACTCCATTGAATTTGAGAGTGACTGAGATCCAAGGTGAGCACATGGCCATTGTGTGGTTGGCAGCCCACTCCTTTCCAAGCGCAGCAGTCGAACCCTCTCCATGATTCCAGGGAGTCAAGCTGCTTTTCTCTGGAATAAGTGAAGTTAATGCCTTGTTTGAAATCCAAAAGAGAATTTCGTTCCTCTTGTAAACATGCAGAGCAGCAAATAATAGATGACAGCAGTAAGAACACCACCCAAATGCCCACACCCATTTCTTTTGCCTTCCAAAAACAGAAAAAAACAATATTACTACAATTCTCACTATGACAGAATAGAATGAGTAGCACACTTCGCAAATCCCAAAGGCTTCTCTTCCCTGCGGATGAGATGGATTTGCAACGCGAGGCAGATTTATAGCCCATTCAAAGCGCGATCCAGCGCAAAAATGTGGAAAATTTGAAGAAAAAGTTAAAAAGGAGAAAGCCACTATCTTACAATTTTCCGGGTTGTTTCCTTTAATATTTCTTTTTCGTATGTCTGTCAATTCAATGGTCATCTAAAAGTCTTTGTTTTGAATAATCATAAGACCAAAATACAAAGCTTAGTTGCTACGAAACTTCTCAACTACATTTTCCATTTCGCGGTGAGTACGAAAATGTTTTGGTCAAGCACGGCAATGTAATATTGAGCACACATTAACTACCCCTCAAAAAATAAAATATCTTTCACTTTTCTACCACAATTCTCTTTGTAGAGTGCGAGATTTTCGCCGGGTGGGGGAGAGAGGCGCAGAAATAGATTTCTGTAGTGTTTAATAAATTAAAATTTAATGCTTACGAAATTTAATGAAAGTTAAAAAAGGATTAGCGTATTATAACTTTTGTTTGGTTTGTCCTCTCAAAGGGGAGTATGGTTGCGGGTATCTGACCATTGTCACCCTATACTCGTTCCTTTTATCTCTCTATAGCCATCGATACTCTGTCACCACTATTATCATCATTCGCCATCTTTTCTTGCTCCTTCATTCATCCTACTTCTCACTCAACTTTGTGGGATTCAAACACATGTGGCAATGCTTCCACAGCCTTGCAACTTACTCTTGCACTGTGAAGAATTGACTCTTAATAAGGATGTTTATAAAATTTTAAAATTAATGTAGAAATTTTTTTTTTTTTAAAGGATGTTTATTTAGATGAGTGGTTGATCTTTTTTTAAAGTTTTTTAGAATAATTTTATTTTAATAGAAAATGCATGATAAATAATAAATTGATAATTCAATTTATCAATTAATTTGTTATGTGAAAATAATAAAAACTAACATATATATCTTTTAGAACTCTATATAAAATACGCTAAGAGACATCCTTCTTAAGGTTTCTTTTTTTCATTCAATTTCTCACATATAAGTGCAATAGACACCTTGAGAATGATATCTCTCAACTTAATTTATAAATATTTTTAAAATATTATATGCTAGTAACATTCACGGTTGCAACATGTAATACATTAATTCACATCTCATTATAACTATAAGCTAAGTAAAATTTTATTAATTTAAGATAATTAAAATGTGATTTATGTCCTCAAAACAAAATCTACATAAGTAATATATACTTAACTAATTATGATATTATATAAGTAGAATAGGCACCTATTTTACAACAGTTGAATAATTATTGATTTATTCATATATTAAATTATAACCCTATTTCTATACCTAATGCTAATTTTAGTCCTAATCCTAATTATTGTAACCTTAACTCTAACCATAAACCTAACTCCAACCTAAATTATAATCCTACTCTAATTACAATACTCATCTTAACCCTAACCCTAACCCTAATTATAACAATAATTTTAAGCATAATTGTAACCATAATTATAACCCTAACCATAAACATAACCCTAAACCCCTTTCTAACCCTAAATTTGATTGTAATTGTAATTCTAATCCTAAAATTATCTGGAACCCTAACCCAAGCCACAATTATAACACCAAATGTAATTCTAAAATTAAATTTATTCATAATCCTATCCTCAACCTTGATTGTAGCTATAATCCTCATTCTAAGCCTAGATGTAATCCCAAATGTAATCCTAAACTTATTTTTAAACTAACTACATATCTAATTTAAACTATAATTGTACCAATAATTCTGCCATAACCCTAATTATAACCCAAACCATTATTGTAAGTCTAGCCTTAATCCTAAACCTAATCTTAATCCTAGTTATAATCTTTAACCTTTAACCCTAATTTTATAATAGTAACCCTAACCCTGATATTAGAAATAATTTTATAATTATGAATAATGTTGTTTTAATGAATGAGAAACATTATATCTTCTAATAATCTTTTAAAATGAATATTGAAATTAATTTTATATGAAGTATTGGAACATGTAAATAATATATATTTTGTTTGTACAATAGTAGCATAAAGGTTATGTGTACAGATACTTAACTCAACAAATAAGTAATAAAATTAGATAACTATAATAACATTTGATTTAGTTGGGAAACCATTTAAGAAGAAAACTTCATCACTAATATTAACCACCGAGTATTTATTATATTTACAAATAGGATTAGAAATATATAACACATATTATGTTATGTTATACTCAACATGTTATGATTTATTTTTCTAGAGTATGCCTTGCTTCACTTCACTTTGTATGATATATTCTACTTATTATGCCTTAATGTGTTTTATATAATATGCGGTTATGTGTAGGATCATCATGGAAAAACCAGGTCCTTAAGTGGTAATAAAAATTTAGGAAATCAGAGTTAGGCAACTTGACATAGAAATATCAATAAGTTATCTATATTATTTCAAAAATATGTAAGAATAGAATCTGTAGAAAATTGAATGTAGTTTCTAAAATAATAGGTTTATTTAAAAAAATCTATTTGGTGAAAATTTGAAATTTCAATGCACTAGTACTTAAATTTCATGGAAAAAATAAGAAGTAGGTGTCTGTCTGACCACCCTAACCATAATAAAATGATAATATTTTAGATATAAGTAGAAGACTCATTTCCCAACGTGATGCATATTTTTTTGTAATTTTTTCCAAGTAAATAATTAATTATGATTTTTTTATTAAAACTTTTAAAAAATATAAAAACTCATGTCTGACCACCTTAACTTGGTCAAAAATTCATGAAATTCAATTTTATATTTTTTATTCCTATATTATGCGAAGCATAGAATGTGACACATGTTTCAAATTCAAAAAATGTGATACCGTTTGAAAGTTATAGATGTTTTTCAATCAGCCTATCAATCAAGACTTTAGTCGTAGTTCAAATAAAAAATGAATAATAATTATTTATTAAATTCAAAGTAAAGAATAATTTATATTGGTGGAAAGATGAGAATCTCCTTTAAAAACCCTTTTCATTTCATCAATTTTGGGTAGAATAAAAGTCGTCAGCCACATGGTCCATCATATCACTTACATATCGCCACTTTTTGACCCATCATGGTCCTAGACATACCCATGCAATACATGACTTTCAACCATACTATGAATGGGATATTGTATAAATTATAGTGTAGAATTTCATACTCATCGAAGCAATTTCAATTAAGTACGCTACATCAATTATATTCTAAAAAATTTAATCTATTTTATTTAGCTTTTCGCTTTCCAAGTTATCTTCTCCTTTTCATTTTATTATAGCAATCATACGTGAATGGTGGTAGTATTCTTAGGTCTTCTAATAAATTTATACGAGATATAACCATAAATATCAATCATGTTATTTCTTTTAGTCCTATATTAATAATGACTTTTGAAAAATTCAAACGTTGTGATTTGTGTATTTTCAATACCCAAGCCAATTTTAATGATATTTGGACTATGCAACCCCTTTGTATTGTTGTAATTAGAATTATATATGGATTACCATCTTTAAATGGTATTCCCAAGTAACTTTCAAACTCAACCATTACATATCTTGGTAGCACTTCTAGGTTTGTATACAATATTTGAAATATATCCTAGAGCTCCATTGACTTGCTTGTATCCAAATATTTAAAGTAAACATTACCCTTGTGTTCTTACTAATTAATAATTCCACATCAAGTTCATCATTTTGACCTCTTGAACTACTACATTAACGCTTCCTACTTTTGTTGCAATGCTATGTGCACCATGTTGGTTCAATTATTATTTTTTTGTTATGATTATTCTGAAGATGGCTTAGTCTAAAGGTCTTAGGAAGGTTTGGATTGACCTAGTATAAATAACTTAAATAAGTCTACCCCTCCTTCGTGGATAGTTGAATCTCTTATTCTGGATGCCTTGGATATCTTGAGTTCCTTTGATCAATGTTTCATTTCCTATATTTATAGAGAGGGAAATTATCTTTCTAATATATTTTCTAACTATGGGGTTAATGAATATATGGTTTGGGAAGAGAATGACCCCCTCCCCATCGAAGTCCTTTCAATTATAAATCATGATTTACAAATGGACTATGGTTGGGGTTCTTATCATTATTTGGTTATATCACATGTGAATTATTATGTGGTATATAAAATCTAGGTCTGATCTTCATAGAGGCTTCTCCTTGCGGTCTTTTGATGTGAGGTCTATAAGGATTAGCATTCAAGGTTAATTATTTTTCCCTACCACCTCACCTTTCCCACATGGATTATGGGTGGTTGTAAAGCTATCACCTTATCAAGGCTTCTCTTAATTCTCAATAAATCTTTCAAGCTGTTGTGGTTTCTATGTGCTACTACCATGGGTGGTGAGTGGAATCAAGTTGAACTGATATTGTGTGACTCTTCTAAGATCAATAAGAAGGTTTCAGATTTGTTGCAAGTTGAGGAGTTACTCCCTATATGGAAAGAATCCATGTGCATGACCCTAACTCCATGGGCATGACCCTAAGGTGTCACATATTTTTGTTGAGGGTTGGCAGAATAAAGTTTTGAAGCTCGGTGGGATGGAGTTTAACATAACTAAAGAAATCATTGTTGAGATTACGGGTTTGTCCATTGAGGGAAGGAAAGTCTAAAGGTATAAGAAAGAGTCGAGTGCAGCCATGGAAATTTTCTTCAAGGATGATGAAAGGAAAAAATTAGAGAGGGAAAAATGTGGGGGTTATCTTTGCAACTCTATCAAGGTAATATGGGGTGACGTGGTTGAATAAATAATGAGGTATTTTATGCTTGATGGGCGGTTTTATGTTCTATCTAGGACCATTTTGTTTTACTTAATCACTTTAGGCATAGAAAAAAGGTTTCCTTTCCTTTTTATTTGCTTGTTTCCTTGTAGAGTGGGATAAGAGACCAAAAAGGAAATCCCAAGAACCTTGTATTCCACGAGGATTTAATCCTCTTAATCTCCGAGTATGCTAAGTCCTATACTATTCCTAGAATGAACCTAAGAAGGTCTCTAAAGGACGGAAAAAAGAAGCATGATTCATAGTATGACACTCCAGGTCTAAATTTGGGTTAGCTGATGAGGAGTATGTGCCTAGTTCGAAATCCTACATGGAGGTTTATTCGGAGCCTCCTGCTTCCTTTAAGGGTAAGAGAAATAAGAAGGGGAAATTTCCCAAAACCCCTAATTTTGAATAGTATGCTACAAGTAGTGAAGAGGAGGAGGAATTTGATAACCCCTCTGAAACTCAGAAAGCCAAACTTGGAAAGTCTCCAAGTGGTAAGAAATTTAAGGGTGATTCCTCGAGTAAGAAGAAAGCGATAGAAAATGTTGTGGGGGATAAGGTTGGGGATCTCCCTTTGACTGGTTTTGAAACCTTTAAAATGGTAGTTGTCATGTTTTAGGACACACAACCACCAATTTCCTATGAGTTTCACTCAAGGAAACCCTACAAATCTTAATCCAAGGATGGAAAGACAAGAAATGTAAATGATATGCAAGACTTGAATAAATGACCTAGATATGAATTCAAATCAAAATAGTAGACTAGAAAATTACAGAGGTGCACCTAGAAACTAAAGATGCTTAGGTGATTTAGTCCTGGATTAGGGTTTCTGGGTAGAAACAAGAATCCGGGAGTGATAAGTCTTAATTGTTTGAAACCCGAAAAAAGAGCTATACAAGGATTCATACGCCATAATTGGCGTATTAGTCCTATTTTACTTTTTTCAGAAGTCAAGATCTGAATCTGTTCTGCTATCTCTACTCTTCCTTCTAAACCTGACTTCCAAATTTGAACCTGTTAAAAAACCTGCAAATAGAATATTGTGTTGATTTTCTTATGGAGGTTTTCCTTGGTCAAACCCCTAGTTCAATAATTAAACCTTGATAGAAATAATGGATCTTGAAAGAAAATGTGGGTTTAAGTCCTAATCTTAAGCACATCTAAGATTAGGAGGTATAAAATGCAATGAAACCCTTTTCTAATGTGCTAGAATAAGATGCATGAATGAAGCATAGAGATGATGACTCACTTTGGGAGATCTCTAGTCACCCTAATAAGTCATAATAATGCATGTATCTTCCTTTAGGCTAAAATTAGAATGATAATGGAGGATGGAATCACTTAGGAAACAAGTCATTAGGCTTGGCTTGATGGCTAGTTGCATCTCCCCAACTTAGAATCCATCATGATCCACGATAGGCAACCATCTTTAATCCTTAGCAATGCTAGATCTTGAATGAAAGTGAGCATGAAGACCTATAAAAACACTATAATTATGCTCCATGACTTCAACTTTGCTTGCTACTTGCTCTTGAATTCTCTTGTGAAAGTATGCTTGGGTGCTTGTGAATGCTTAGATCTTGAATTACTTCTCTAGATGAAAATATAATGATTTGGAACCTTGTTTATATAGGCACTTCATCTAATTTACTGTTTATTAGATCTCAAATCTCGACATCAACCAAAATTTTGAATTAAAAACTTTAATTTCTCACTCAAACCCTAAAAAGGGGCCACATAGGACTCATACACTACTTTTGGCATATGGGTCCCACCTAGGGGGGCTCATATACCCAAGGTGGCATATGAGTCCCACCCTAGCTTTTCGGGGTGAGTAAATGTTGAGTTGTTAGAAAATTGAATGCCTTTATTGATTTTGTTAGGATTTCAACTGAAATAAGCCTTGAGATCCAAAATAAAGGGTCTTAGGGGCCTATTATTGATGATTTAAAGTGTCATGAATGGAGGGCTGCTAAAATACGTCCAAATTAAGTGTGAAATTGTACCTGTTGTCAAATAGATTGCACCCGTATGCTTAAATATTGAATTTCAGCAATCTGTTGACACATGGGAACTAATTTCGGGTTGTGGGTATCCTATAAGGAATTAGACCTCCAGATTCTAGGCTGGTTCCTATATCATTTTCTAATTAATACTTGGTTAAATTGCTAGGAAAAGGATAAAAAGACTAAATCTAAAACTTAAGCTGTAAAACCTAAACTAGTGATGCACCTAAAAATGATGATCTAAAAGGCAGACTGATTCACAATTAACTCTCAAGGAATACTTCACACAACTCATTAATGACAATCTTATTGAAAAAGTGTTTCGAAAGAAGGCTGATTGATCTCTCCTGGTAGGAAACTATGTTTCACAACTTTGAATAGATGAATACAAGCACAACTTAAGACCTGAAACTTGTTTATATCTAAGAACTCATATCAGTGAAAGAGACAAAATTTAAAGGTTTTTGATTTATTAAAACACAATAAATTTCATCAAATCAATCATCAATGCAAAAACCAGTAATGAGAAGGTAAAACTCGAATCCTTTAAGCAAAAAGGAACAACTCCATGTAACCTGTAAACCTGCTATTGCATTAACCTGAAAATAAATGTTGAGTTACAAATCCTTCACTTTGCAGAGTGCAAAGGAGAAAAATAAGAACTAAAGAAAAACAGTTAAGTTTTTCAATATATACAAAAAGCCATCAAAAGGCATGGAAAAAGAACTGAAAGTCCAACTCCAAGAGAGGGTGATAACTGCAAGGCCAATTCCGAGCAGAAGAAAAAATCTCTAAGAAATGGGCTCAAAACCATGCAAAAAAGAGTCCACTCAGGC
This sequence comes from Sequoiadendron giganteum, assembly GCA_007115665.2. Lineage (NCBI taxonomy): Eukaryota > Viridiplantae > Streptophyta > Pinopsida > Cupressales > Cupressaceae > Sequoiadendron > Sequoiadendron giganteum. The sequence continues at coordinate 290,766 of CM021102.1, forward strand.
TCAAACTCACTGCCAAGTCATAACTGAAACATGCAGCACCTGAACTAAACTGGAAATCCCTGAAAATGTGGGCCTAAGCATGCAAAAGCCACCTCATTTGTGTCAATCCGCCCATGCAAAAAATGAAATTGCACCTTGCTTAAAGTTTTATTTTTGCACTTTAAGATAGCTAAATTAATTAAATGATTTATAATTCACCATTTAATTAATTAACTTACATTGTATAGTGCAAAACATCAATATTAGAGGTTAATAAAAATAAAAACCTCAACCAATACCTAAAATTTACCATCCTATACGTGACTCCTTGCATATTACATGAGGTTCAAAACCACGACCTATTATGAAGTGAGTATTATTTTTTTGATTTTTGACAAAAGATAATCAAAAAATCATCGACCAAAATAGGGCAAGAAAGAAAAGTCCAAACCCTAAGTCATAACTCAACCTTTTTTCATTTGGTACTTGGGAACTCTGCCTTTTTGTAGAACTTCATGTTGCGCCACCACCATGAGATACATTGGAAGGGTTTGGAGCTTGATGAAGACTGAGAGTTGAGACTGAGAAAACAGGAAACAAGGCCAAGGTCATCATGCAAAACACTGTCAGTTGGTAAATGGTTCTTAGCTCGGGAAAATACTAAGATTTGTTTTTGTATCTTTTATGAAAACAATGAAGGCTTCCTTTATGTGACAGTATGGTTGCAGCCTTATAAAGGCAATCTACGTGCTTATTACTATGCTTATAGACTATTGTCTCTGCTCCTGTATTATTTCTGAAGATGGTCTTGTGCAATATTGGCGTGAAACTATTACCATTTCTGTATTTGATTTTTTCCTCATGATGGAAAACCCTATTTGGTTTTCGCATTTGTCCACTATGACTTGGTCGTGGCCTGTTCATCTTCTGGGTTTTTTGTTTGATGGCACAAAATCTTGATTTGCTGGCCGCCATGAAGGATTTGAGTTTTGAATTTAAAAGCTCCTGAAGGCTTTGGCCTCTACTTGAGAGATAGTGGATCTTCTTCTGAGGATATCGAAATATACTTTACTCACAACAACAAGAGGTAAGCTTGAAACCTATTGAGCTCGGCCTATCCAACCTTAAGAGGCTCTATAAATTGTAATTTGAATGTATAAAACTTAAAGAGGCCGATCCTAAAATTTATGTATCTTCAATATTTGAAGATTCCTGTATGCCTAAAAATCGTGGCTTCTCTTTTTTTTCCTTTTCTATGTAAGGGAAGGGTTTTATTCCTTTCATTCCTTCAAAATATGTGTTCATTCGGCCTTAATAGGTACAAGAATACTGGATAATTTCTTTCTCAAATATGGCCATGGTCTCATCTTGTATTTTGAGGGTAAAACATATGTTGGTCGCAGGTTCGCATGTATTGCCTTTAGCAATTAGTTGAAACATTTAAAGGTATTTTATGCAGGTCATGGCTTCATTACACTATAATCTGGGATCTGGGCATTATCAAACATCTCGACTTTAGCATTCTTCTTATGTTGGCTCTAAAATTTCTGTATATTTCATGCATCCGTATTTGATTCTCTCCTATGATAGAAAGTCTAGCCTCAAAATTTCGTTCCTGTCCGCCATAACTGTATCTAAGGAAAAACCTCTTTTCATATTACTTGAAGGTTATTTATTTATGAAATGTTTCCTTAATATGGCTACAGGCTGAGTATTGCACTGGTTTATGCCTTGGCCATCAGGGTTTCCATATGATTCTTGATTATTGACTCCACCCTTGAGGCTTCACTACATTTCCTGCATATCTCACTACTACTAAAAGTTGTTCAAATTCTTGTGACTTTCAACACAATAAAACAAAAGAGATATTGGAAAATGCTGATTTATTTAATCCTTGTTGGTGGCAATTTCTCCTTTACATCTGTTCATGAAAAATTAGCACTTTTTGACAGCATTTTGTGGATGATAACTACAATCTGAATACTTAAAAGCCATACTTCTCATGCCTAAAAATGATTTTCTTGAAGTATGACCTTTTCTTGAAAGGCAATAAACCACTATTTTCACTATTTCTTGATCATAGAAACGTCAATTGTCTTTTAGTGTATATGAAGTATTTTAAATGCTCATGACAACGTTATGACTCTGCTTCACCCTGTAACTTGTATAGAATATATGGTAGAGCTAAAACAAGGTAATAATGTTGATGATCCTTCAACATATTTTGATCATTTCTTAACACGATGGGCCATAAAAGAAATTACTCCAATTGTTTTCACATATTGAAGTGAGGACGCTTACGTGTTTTTTCTTTTTCTTTTTAGTTTCAACAGCTCTCTTAATGACTTTTATCCATGTAAATGACTCTTGTGTGTAACCTGAGAGTGTCCTATTTGATATGTTGGGCTCAACCCTTGTGAGATCCCATTTTACTCCACATATCTGATGAAATGATCATGAACATAATGAACCTGTTCCTGCACAGTGAACAAACATGTTAGCAAAAATAAAAGAAGCTGAAAGCTTCCTATTTTCTTTATGTTGTTTGAATTTTTTTTGTAATCATCTGATGGATGTGTGATTGACTGCATTCTATATTTCTGTTGGTAGCGCAAGCATATGATAGGATTTGATCCACATTGCTCTAACAACATTTCCATCAACCTGCAGGTACACTAGAGCTGGAGCTGAAACTGGAAATGAAGCTGGAGCTGGAGCTGACGTTGCAACTGAAAACCTCAACTGTCAACGATTCGTCATTCCAGGCAATGATGAATCACCTTCTACCCTATGATTTTGTTATTCTCAATTGTATAGTTTTCTTTTACTCATGCATCTCTTTTTTTATTGTAAAAATCAAATAATGAGTTACTCCCACAGCTTGTGTGGGATTCTGGTTCGTACATTATGAATAAAACAGCAAAAATTATGCAAACTTATGATATCATTTTTTGAAATGTTTTTGCATAATATCACTGAAATTTAAACTGTTATGAAACAATGCATAGTATGAGTACCTTAGCAGATTTTTTAAAAAAAAAAAACTTGTGTACCTTAGCTTGAATTTACAATTCAGCTCTACCTATTTGAGTTGGTAGCAAAAAATAGGTAACAACACCATCTCCAAGAAGAGCGTATAATTTTCTACACTATATTTAGCCCCCACTTTAGCATGCAATCGAAAGGAATTCAAACAGTAAACTTCATTTCATAAAAGGATACTCATATGGATTCATTTGCGAGCATCGGAGAATGAAGCCCCCATTGTAGCTATTTGCAAAACCATAATGTTAGGAACCACATCCTGCAAAACCAATTCATTGGTTGTTCAAAAATCCTCTTATCTAAATTCTTTATGAAATCAAGTTCGAGGGTAGATATATGCCCCCCTTGATTCCGATTGCTTTACGGAAGTGGAATCAAGGTAGCAGTCTAACTGCATCAAATTGTAAAGTCGTAACATAGGGTATTTCCAAGTACCATACCACATGATGATAGAAATTTGACAAGAATGTGAGCAGAATCATGAATCCAATGCAACAAACAACATGGAAAACAGAGCTCTCTAGCCCCCAATATGCGAGTTTGAATGAAAAAGTACTTTTAACCCTAATATGTAAATGACCTAATTTAAACATATATAAGAGTAAAAGTGAGGTAATTTATAACAATTTTTTCGTTTACTTTCTTGTAGCTTGATTATGGTGGAGAGTGAGTGATAATGTCAAGCGTTCGAGCGTATGTGCCTCTGAGACTCAATAGCCTATGGGAGGAGGTAGCGCAAGGCGACCTTCAACATCCTATGAGTGGATTCTTCTCTACCTTAGCTTCTTTTTATGCAGTTATTTTATGTTTTACGCATTTCTAGATAGATTTAGGACCCTAGAAGAAAAAGTCACAAAGTGTCCCTTTTTTTGCAAAGTGTACCCTTTTTTGCAAAGTGTCCCACTTTTTCATGAAGTGTCCCACTTTTTTGCAGTGTCTCATTTCTTCGCGAAGTGTTCCAGAAAGGGAATAAAGTGTACCCTAGAGCAAATTTAGCACGCTTTTTGACTGTTGATGTATAGATTTAAGATTTTAGAATTCTTATAGGTGATATTTTTTCTTTCTTGTTAGATTCCTCCTTGATCACAACAGCATCTCAGTGACATACTATTATGTCACTTACGAGACCTCATCATGACACTATTGAAGCATGATAGATAGACCTTGTAGGCCATTGGATTATATTGGGTGTATCTCATGCCACTGATCTGAGATACCATGATGCCATACTCATGGCATTAGCAGAGAGATGGGATGTAGACACCTACACATTTCAACTCCCCACCGGTAAGATGACGATCACTCTAGAGGATGTACATCGCATCCTTCAAGTTCCCATTCGAGGCAAGAGATTCCATTTCACATAGGACCGTACATATAGGCAGATGAGAGAAAATATAGGGTACTACCTTGGAGGAGTAGTTCGAGATGATATCATGGGGACACATATTGAGCTACAGTAGCTACTCTATGCATGATCACCACTTGTGAGATAGATTATAATTTTCACCCTAGTACTAGTACTAGTCCCAGATGGTCAGTGAGCACACTTGGATGGAGGCCTAGTTCACATGATCTGAGAGATGGCACATCGCGATACTATCTATGCATGGGGTCGCAACATGCTTGTACATCTATACTATGATCTTGGATGGTTTGTTTATCACAAGGTCAAGAGCATGGTGCATTGTACACTTTTACAAGTTTGGTGCCTAGAGCATATCACATGCACCAGGCTAACAAGATTTCCATCTATATGTGCTCTGAGATATCCACGTTCCTTTAATTATCCATTGAGATGAGTGTGGCATTATGGAGATTTATTTTTTTGGAGAGTCATATTTGACCACTTGGATCAGGAGGAGATCCTTTGGAGACCTTACCAGCTGATACCGCAGTGGCTAGATGAGACCCGACAGTTGAGGAGGATGCAGAGTGATAGTTTTTTACTAGGGAGGCACAATTCAATACTAAGACCATTCTACTACGATCATGTCATGAGACAGTTTGGATAGGTAAAAGTTCTACCAGTAGCATGACCATTTTATAGGCGATCAGTGCGGATTTCTTGAAGGAAAAGACATACGAGACGACTGACAATGGATGATATTTTTCCTAGTGAATTAGATAACTAAGATCTCGACATGCCCCCGGTCTTCAATGTTGATGACATCGATGCTACAAATGGGTAAACCCATAATAGTGGTGTACAATTTTTATGAGGAAGGAAATTTGAGAAAATTCTCACGCATTGAAAATTTCATGTTTTAAAGGGTTCATTCGAACTAGGGGGTTCACATGAACCCAAAAGAGGGGTTCGGTCGAACCCCTAGTACGAGCGAACCCCCTTTTGCATGGTGGGTTCGCTCGAAACCTGTGATGCCACATTCCCTTATGGGAAATTCAAAAAAAAGGGGGGTTTGAGCAAACCCCCCTTCAAACAAACCCCCCTTCACCCTTTCGAGTGAAGGGGGGTTCATTCGAGCGAACCCCCCTTTTTTGCCCTTCTCCCCCTCTTCCACCAAATTTTAGCGAAATTCTGCCCTTTGAAGCTCAGGTTGAGGATGAAAATGGAGGATACTTCACAAACCCAATTGGAAGATGGTAGTCCTCAGAACGAGCTATCTAATGAATTAAATTTTAATATGTTTTGGTTTTATTATGTATGTGTTTTTTAGTTTTATTAAACATAGGTTTTTCACCAAAAGTCAAGCTCTTTGTTTTTCACATGCGGAAAAATAATAGATTATCAAAATAAGAAATTTAAAAATACATTGAGGTTGGGTATTGATGTCCTTGATCCATTAAAAAAAAAAATTGAATTTTGATACATACAAAAAAAGTTATGTTGTATACAGTCCGCCTATGTCTGAATTGCAATTGGTTTGACTTCGAAACTTGATTAAGGAAAAAATATTCAATAAAAAACTATGAGACCAAATTCAAGTGCTAGATATCATAGTTACAAATCTAAATTTGAAAAATTTATAATTTAATCCTTTATACAAAAAAAATTTATGTTGTATACGGTGAGTGTCACTTTTTAAAAATGTTGTTTTCTGGAAAAAAAAAACAATTTTCGTGGGAGATGGAAAAAAAAGTGCAATCTGATTCCAAAAATTTTGAAAAAAATATTTTTAGAATCTACAGACAAAATGTGATGAGACTCTAGTTTTCATCATCTTCAAATTCCTCACGGTTTAGCCGCTATAAGTGCCCAAATATGAAGATTTAGTTAAAAATAATAATTGCAGTGTCCAGTTTGGCCAAAAATTGTAAACCGCTATTGTGGGATCACCCAAATGCATTTGAGGATTGGTGGGTTGCAGCACAACCAACTTTGATATTTCCTATGGACCACCCTATAAGCTTTGTGGGACCTCTTCCAAATCAGAGGGATGAGGAGGAGACAGGTGAGGATACAGGGATCAGGGATGCAAACCTATTTGTAGATGAGGTAGAGGAGGACTACGATGAGGAGGCAGACTCAAACTACGAGGAGGAGGAAAATGAGGAGGAGGCCCAAATGATGAGTGAGGTCAGTGACACGGTAGATTAGGGTCCAATTTCCCATGAGTGGAGAGATCCACCTCCCACCCATGTTACTAGATCACAATCAACAAATACAACATGCACTAGCACTTATGAGCATGGAGAGGCTAGCACATCTTTTATTCCTCCTACACATGATGAGGTTGTTTTCACATAGCCAGCTGGAGACCTAGGTGATGACACATTATTTATGATTATGCTTATTCTTTTTATGATTATGCTCATGTTCATGGTTTTCATTTATATATATATATGTAATGATGTGTACCAATTAGCTTTATGATTTCTATCTTGTAGGGTCTATAATAGAGTCGCATGATCTCTATCGATATGAAACCATAGAGATAGTACCTCCTTCATTCTTAGATCAGGCTATCGGCATATACTACATTCCCCACCCATCATGGAGCAGCACCCAAAGCTATTTGAGCCTTATGTTAGATTGAGATCAGCATACGAGGGCACTACTAGGTGGGTTAATTGAGTCGAGGCTGCATATGAGGAGCTTTAGTCATCTCAAGATCTAACAAAGGTCGAGAGACTTCATGCCAAGATTTTCAAGCTACAGGCGGATAGAGATCGCATAGAACGAGAGTTCCTAGAGGTCGTCGGATGGGAGGTCATAGTTGTTGGACAAGCAAGGGGCCTATAGTATGCATTGGATTCTCTTATTAGTTCATGATCACATACTATTGTCTCTCGACGGGTGCAATAACCAAGTCCCAAGGGGTCTGGTAGCCATAGGCCACACTAGATTTGTATATTTAATGACATACTTTAAAACTTTGTGATATATATGATCTTTTATGTTAATGCTTATGTGTTTAAGTTAGATGGAAATGTGATTTATCAAATAATATTTGTAATTTTATTTAATAAATGTCTCCATGATCTAACATGTTTTATGTGATCTAATTAAAACTATCCTAGTTTCTTTTAGACATGCAACATTATGATTAAGTATGTGATGCTAAATTAAATGCACCCATGATTTAGTTAAAGAACATTAAATGCTTGTAAGGATCTAATCTAACACAACATACAAGATGAACTTGAATAGTATGAAATCTAAAGTAACCACCTAAAATTAATTTAAATAATTACTTTAGTATTCAAGACACACAAATGATTGTTTGTCAAGAACGAAGCAATACGAGAGAACATAGAATGTCATCTACTAACTCTAACACTACTACTTTATCATTCACACTATTCAAGAATATTAAACATAGTACTGGCACAAATGTGTGGCATTAATAGGTTCTTTTAGAGGTGTTTCATCCATTTTTGTTAATGTGTATGCTCTAGACCCATAACTTTCATCAATTATATAAGGTACTAACCAATTAGGGCTGAATTTTCCTTTTTCATTTAGGGCAGCATTGGTGTTACGTTGATTCTCAAATAACACCAAATTAGCCTTAGTAAATGTAAGAGGGATGACCTGATCATTGTAACTACATTGCAATTTTCTAGAATGAGTTTAGAGATGCTTGAGAGTGTTAATGCAGTGTTCATCAAGCATTTCAAGCTGAGGCAATTTTTGTTCTTTATAAGTATTGTCATCAATAAGTCCTTGAAGACTGATTCTTAATGAAGGAATCTCTAACTCCAAGGGCATTATCTCCTCAGTACCATAGACAAGGTTATAAGGGGTGTTTCTAGTTGGTGTTCTAATACTATTACGATAAGCCCATAACACGTATGTTAACTATGTGTGCCAATCCTTATTATGTTTGCTTACTATTTTCCTTAAGATATGTTCTAGAGTCTTATTAGCTGATTCAACTTGACCACTAGATTGTGGGTAGTAGGGCGTTGAAAAATGATGTTGGATGTTAAATGTTTCTAAGAACTTCTTCATGTCATTATTCTTAAATGGGGTCCCATTATCCAAAACTAATGTGAAGGGAAGTCCAAAGCGAGCAATACTGTGTTCCAATATGAAATGATGTATTACATTGGCAGTTGTTGAATGCAGAGGAATTGCTTTTACCCATTTCATGAAATAATATGTTGTGGTAATTATAAAGGTATGCCTAATGAAATAAGGAGGTGAAATCTTTCCAATCAGATCCATACCCCATACTAAGAATGGCCAAATAAGATGTTAGGCACAAAGCTCAAAAGCGAGAGTGTGAATCAAATTTCTATGTTCTTGACACTTGTGACATTTCTTAACGTATTTGAAGCAATATTTTTCCATATGTCTCCAATAGTATCCTATGTGGATTAGCTTTTGAACTAATGATCTTCCTCCAAAATGGCCTCCACAAGCACCTGCATGAGCTTCTTCAAGTGCTATGGGGATTTTAGATTGTTTAAGGCATCTAAGTAAAAGACCATCAAAGGACCTTCGATATAGCATGTCAGCAAGGATTATATATCTAGACGCGAGTTTTTGAAGGCTATCTCAAGTATTCTTAGTTGTTGGATCAGGAAAGGTACCTTCTTTTAAATAATTAAATATCAATTTATACCATTCACTAGAGCTTTCTGTGATGGTTGATAACACTTCTTCAGCCGTATTTTTTATTGATGATTTCACAATTGTATGGACAATAAATGTGAAATATTTTGAAGGATCTTGAGGGGATATAAGGTAAGCCACACTTTCCATTGCATCTACATGTAGATTATCTTTTCATGCGATGTTATCAATGGTGTACGAATCAAAGGTGTTTAATAGATTCATCATGAGATCCTTATATTTTGATAATTTCTCATGCTTTTCTTTATACATTCCATTTATTTGCTTAATGACTAATTGTGAATCACCAAATAGCTTAATGTCTCGGGCTCCCATAGTTAAAGCGGCATGTAATCCAACAATTAAGACTTCATACTCTATTGTGTTGTTTGTGCATAGGAATTTTAACCGATAGGACAAGGGAATAGGCTTTCCTACAAGAAAGACTATTATAATCCCTACGTCGAAGCCTATTCTACACTTAGATCCGTCAAACTATATCTCCCATGTACTAGTTTCAATCATCAACACATTATCATCAGGGAATGAATCATTATTAGGTAATGTGATGGGAGAGTGAGCTTCAACTAACTAGTTGGTCAAGGCTTGTCCTTTAATTGCATTTTGCGAGACAAACTTAAGGTCAAACTCAATTAACAACATTACCCATTTAGCTAAATGTCTTGATAAATCTGTTTTAACAAAAAGATGTTTTAAAGGATCGAATTTTGTCATCACATGTATTTCAGCATTCAGTAAGTAATGTCTCAATTTAATAGTAGTGAATACAAGAGCCAAACACTATTTTTTTATCATTATGTAGCATGTTTCATAATCAATCAAAGTTCATCTAATGTAATTAACAAGATTCTCTTTACCATTGTCATGTTGTTGATCCAACAATGCTTCTAGGACATGGGTCGATACTGTTGTATAAAGGATGAATGATTTGTCTTGCATAGCGGGTTGTAAAATAGGTGGAGTAGAAAGGTAATCTTTCAAACTCTCAAAATCCTATTTACAATCTTTATTCCAATTAAACTGAACCTCTTTCTTAAGAATATGTGTAAAAGGTAATGTTTAGTTTGCTACGGATGCCACAAAACAATAGATAGCATGAGTTCCTCCTTGTAAAATGTGCAATTGTGAAATGTTTCGAGGAGGTGGCATGTTAACTATAGCATCAATTTTATTCGTGTTCACCTCAATGCCTCTATGAGATACATTAAAACCTTAAAAATTTCCACTATCTACACCAAAGACACACTTTTTTGGATTCAATCTCATGTTATATTTTCGCATCCATTCAAATATTTTTCAAAGGATCTTCAAATTGTCTTGTTGATTTAAAGATTTCGATAAAATATCATCAATATAATCTTCCAAAATTTTATGTATGTAATCATGAAATATCAATGTCATAGCTTGTTGATATGTTGCACCTGCATTCTTCAATCCAAAAGGCATGACTACCCAGCAAAATATTCCCCAAACTATAGTAAATGTTTTTTTGTATTGATCTTAAGGGTTGATAAAGATTTGATTATATCCAGAAAATCCATTCATTAATGACAACAAAGAATGTCCCGCAATTGATTTCACTATCATGTCAATATTAGGAAGGGGAAAATCATCTTTTAAAGATGGTTTATTTAAATCATGAAAGTTCATATACATCCTAATATGATTATCAAGTTTCACGACTGCAACAATTTTTGAGATCGAAGGAGAATAATCTATTGGTCATATAAAACCAGCTTCGAGGAGTTTCTCAATCTCAGACTTAACCAATAAGGCTATCTTACGATTCATCTTCCGTGTCTTCTGTCTAACTGGTTTAGCATTTTCAACAAGGACTATGTCATGTGTCACTATCTTAGCATCAATTCTCAGCATATCCAAATAAGTACAAGAACTTTTTTTGGGAAAATCATGAAGTAAAGTTGCATGGTCTTCTTGTTCATCGTCATCAAGGCACATTCCTAAATTAATCACTTTTTCGCCATTGATAATATCCATCAGTACGTCGATTGAATCTCCCAAAGGAAGTGCACCTTGTTTCAGAATTGCAAGATTGTATTCTTCGTTGTTTGTATCAATCTTCTTACTTTCCTTTTCTCTATCTTCTTACTTAGCGCTAATCACAACACATGTAACCCATTTCTATTTAGAAGGATTGAATGGTTTATCATAGACTCCTAACATTTCTTTCAAGGCTTCATCATCTTCAAATTATTCTAATGAGTCTTCACAAGTTGTATCAATCAATTTAGGATGCTTCAAGGTGAGATTTGTTTTAGGGTTACACATGATGGTGTTGATGTTTAAGGACATTCTTTTGTTTTCTTGTGTTATCTTAGAAGGATAATATCCCAAACCACTTTTTTCTTCTTGTGTGTTAGACTCTATAGGAACACGAATGCCTTGTTCTTTCCTTCTACATCCTTTTCCACTATATCCAAGTTGTTTCATAAGCTCTTAACCTCTCCCGTAAAGCCTTTCCATTTCTTTCTGGTTTGATGGTTGTTGATAATCTCTCTCAAATTTTTTTGTATAGCTTGTGTCTTCTTCTAGAGTAGAGCAGGTAGATGATTGTGAGTTTTCTTTTGAATTCTATGTTGACATTACCATTGGTTTCTTTTGTTTTTCAGATTCTTTTGTTGTAATTTTATTTTCTCCCATAAATGTTGGTGTTAACTCTAAGGAACCCCAATCATCTTCCAATAAATTCAACACTTTTTCCATCTCTTGCTTCTCTTTTTTCATAGGTTCTATGTTCGAGGTTGGAATTAATGTGTTTAGAGGATTTGTCTTTCCCTTTTCAACTTGTAAGCAATTTTCTGGCTCGGGGTCTATTTCAACTTGGTACACTTTATTGTTATAGACATATTTCATGACACGATGAAGAATTGAAGGCATCGCATGCATCTCATGAAACCAAGGTCTTCCTAAAAGAGTATTGTATGAAAGATAATGAGGCATAACATGAATAGGAGTTTGTAAGGTAGCCTTTCCAACTGTAATAGGCAAAGTAATCACACCAAGTGGTTGCTTTCCTATATTTTCAAATCCTTGAATCGATAAGGAATCGGGTTCAATCCTTTATTTATCCACACCAAGTCTATCCAAAAGGTTCACACTACACACATTAAGAGTAGAGTCATTATCAACAAGGGTTATTTTTATTCCTATCCTATTGAATCTAGTTATTATCATGAAGTCATCATTTTTATTTCTCATCTCCAAGGGAGTTAGCTCGTGTTGATGAATAGTAATGTCTACATTAATTGCACTCATTGCTTGAATTAGAGCTGCTACATCACTCGAATTTGTATTAGAGGGAATCACAACTTGTTGCAATGTTGTTTGAAGCATAGTATGATAGTTAGGTGAGTTTTAAATTAGGTCCCATAGGGATATCTTTGTAGGATTATTCTTTAGTTGTTCAACAAGATCATAGTCCTTCCCACTATGTGAAGGAAAATGAGGAACACTAGGAAATATGGGTTGAGGCTAAGGTAAGGATGCTGGGGTTGGTTTGTTTAGTTGTGGATTGTTTCTAGTGTTATATGTATGAGCAATGGTATTATAACTTGATTGCTATGAAACATTATTCTTAGGTGGTTCAAGGGTGAAAACGAGTTTATTTTAAGTTTGAGGTTTGTAAGAAGGTGGGTAAAGGATGAGTCGGGGTTGAATCACATTAACTTCTCTTTGTTTCGATTTGTTGTAACAAGCCTTAGTGGATGAACTTTGCGAGATGAAATCCTCAAGGGCTTCATCTAACATGTCAAAGTCGTCACTACTAAAAGGCTTGAGGGTTAGGTTAACTTGGAAAAAGAGATTTGACATACTTCAAATAACTATGCTTTCTCCAAGTGATTCATCGGTTTATAGGTGTTTTTGGTTATTGTTTTCTAATGAATGTCAAGTGTAATCTAATCTTATCAAACTAGGAACTAATGCTAGGAATGAAAAGTAAAACAATGTAATTTTATCCACAAATGAATTTAAATTAAGCTAGATCTAATAAAATGCATGAAACAAAAACTTAATAAATAAAAATAAAAATCTAACAATAGTAATCTAAAACACATAAATAGGGTTTTTAATGTTGTAAAATGCACTTTCTATCTAACATAGGACTAAATTGCCCAGAGGGGAAAATGAGTCCCAGTTAGGGTTTTTTAGGGGTTCAAATATTGATAAATAGTCAACACTTAATACCCAAAAATCAGGAAAAACTACCTATACTAGGACTAAATCTCCCAGAGAGGTGTATGAGTCCCAAATTAGGGTTTTTGTCAAATTTTCAAAAAAATTTGATTGAATTTTAGGTTCTCTAGTTTGTATGATATCTAGACTAAGTGCAATTATAGATTTCAAATGAAATTAATGATGCAAATGCAAAAATGCAACCTATATGCACTTTCAATAATGCAAGATTTTGAAACCCTAGATGCAAATTAACTAATGCAAGACCTAATACAAAGTTAATGTAAACTAGATCTAGGACTATGATGCACTCCAAATCAGAAAATGGAATTTTCTAAAGTTCACCAAAATGAAACCTCAAAAATGGTAGTTGTTATGTTTTAGGACACACAACCATCGATTTCCTATGAGTTTCACTCAATGAAACCCTAGAGATCTCAATCCAAGGATGAAATAAGGGAAAGAGATCTACTAAAGGCTGTCATAGGGTGTGATTAAAGACTAAAGAGGGGTTCACCACCGAGCTAGGGCTTGGAAAGACAAGAAATGTAAATGATATGCAAGACTTGTATAAATAACCTAGAAATGAATTCAAATCATAACAGTAAACTAGAAAATTATATAGGTGCACCTGGAAACTAAAGAGGCTTGAATGAAGACCTGAGATCTTGAAAATTTTGATTTTAATGCTCATGGGACTCATATGCCAGGCTAGGCGATTTAGTCCCAGATTAGGGTTTCTGGGCAGAAATAGGAATCTGACAATGATAAGTTTGAATCCTCTAAAACCCAAAAAAAGAGCTATGTCAGGACTCATACACCACAAGTGGCATATCACTACCGTTTATCTTTTTTGGGAAGTCAAGATTTGAATCTATTCTCCTATCTCTACTCTTCCTTCTAAACCTGACTTCCAGATCTGAACCTATTACAAGAACTACTAAAAAGAATATTGTGTTGATTTTCTTATGGGGGGGTTTCCCTTGGTCAAACCCCTAGTTCGGTAATTAAACCTTGATAGAAAAATGGATCTTGAAAGAAAATGTGAGTGCAAGCCCTAATCTTAAGCACATATAAGATTAGGAGGTCTAAAATGCAACAAAACCCTATTCTAATGTGCTAGTATAAGATACATGAATGAAGCATAGAGATTATGACTCACTTTGGGAGATCTCTAATGACCCTAATAATTCATAATAATGCATGTACCTTCCTTTAGTCTAAAATTAGAATGATAATGGAGGATGGAATCACTTAGGAAACAATTCATTAGGCTTGGCTTGATGGCTAGTTGCATCTCCCCAACCTAGAATCCATCATGATTCACCATAGGCAACCATCATCAATCCTTAAAAATGCTAGATCTTGAATGAAAGTGAGCATGAAGACCTGCAAAAACACTATAATGTTGCTCCAAGACTTCAACTTTGCTTGCTACTTTCTCTTGAATGCTCTTGTAAAAGTATTCTTGAGTGCTTGTGAATGCTTATATCTTGAATTTCTTCTCTAAATGAAAATAATGATTTGAAACCTTGTTTATATAGGAACTTCATCTAATTTTATTAGATCTCAAATGTCGACATCAACCAAAACTATGAGTTAAAAACTTTAATTTCCAGCTCAAAACCTAAAAAGGGACCACACGGGACCCACCTAGGGGGACTCAACGCCCAAGGTGGCATATGAGTCCCACCCTAGCTTTTCAAGGTGAGTAAATGTGGGGTTGCTAGAAAATTGAATGCCTTTGTTGATTTTATCAAGATTTCAACTGAAATAAGCCTTGAGATTTGAAATAAAGGTTCTTACGGGCCTAGACCAAAAACTGAAATGGGTTGTCCTTAGAATTTTAAAATGTAAAACTTTCTGGAACACCTATTTTTGCCTAGTCGTAGTCAAAAAAAGATTAATTAACCCATCAAAACTCATTCAGAAGCCACAAAACTGAACAGGCACACTACCATATGTACCAAAAAACACTCCACCAAAGTAATTTGCAAGATGAGATAAGAGTTGCAAAATATTAATCGAAAAAGAGGGCCTTCGGGGCATATTTGACAGGAAGTAGGCCTAGATTCTGTTGACATATTGAAAAGATACATGCACTTCAAATTTGCAAAATTTGAAGGTGCCATCAGTAGGTTATTGGCAGATCTGGATTTGAAAATAGGAATTTCAAGGTGCAAAGGAGAAGTGCAGATTTGGAAGTTGAAACCCAGATTCAAAGATTCTTGAGAGAGCCTCACAGGACCCATTTGCCTTTGGTGGCAAATGAGTCCTTGTTAGGGGCTGAGTTGCAATAGATCACATAAATGACAATCTTCTATTTTCAATTCAAAATCTCCAGAATAGGCCTACCAAGACCCATTTTCATTTGGTGGTGAATGAGTCCCTGTTAGCTTCATAAAAAAGTCTGATTTCACCAGGTGTATAGCCTCTTTGCCTCCTTATTTTCTCAAAAAGGTTGCAGATTCTCTTTGTTTTGCGTTTAATTCATGCATTTCATGTGTTAGATCTAGGATTAGATTTTTTTAATTAGCCTATTTTTTCTCCCCAAGTTAACATATATCTCACCATCTTGTCCTTGCATAAAGGAAAGATTGCAAGATTCCTTAATCTTTACTCAAATCACCTCTTGGGTTGATAGTTGTTTCAAGATTCTTGGATCTCATCTTTTGAATCAAACCCTAATATAGAGAAAGTGGGCTGGAGATATTCTCTTATCCTACCTTTTTCTATGTTTTAGTAGGCCATGCCAAAATTTGAACATCCCTTTTGGGGATTTTGTATGAATTTTGAGGGCATTAATGGTGCCTAATTGGAACAACACACTTAAAAATATTTAGTTACATTTTTTTGTTTTGTTTTTTTCTATTTATACCTATAGTTAATAGTTAGAGTGGACATGGTGGAATATTAGTAGAAATGTGGTGACTATGAGGGCAAATAAGTCTAAATAATTTATCTAAAATATTGAGTGTTTATTCTTGCTAAATTTTAGAATTTCATAGTAGGTTTAATTATGATAGGGTTTGTGAAATTCACCCAATGCAAAGAAAATCATGGTGCTTATAAGGATTCACAGACCCTACATTTTCAAATCCATTAGAGGTGCCCAAATTATCCATAAACAATGCCATTCATCTATGACTTCCCTTGTTTGCTTGTAGAATACAATAAATGCATGATTTTTAAAAAACTAATGTTTTTTTTTTTCTTTGATAAAAGAAATTCATAGTATTGATTGAGGTGTTGAACCTTCCTTCACTAGTGCTAATCATTAGAGTGGGGCATGACTCATGCACATTGTGGCCCCATAGGGTGTTACCCCCATCCCTCTCTTCAACCTCATTAAACCTAAGATTTCATTTTTCTATCACTCAAACCTTGCTATTTACTTCAACTTACTAATAAATAAAAATGAAATATTAAAATTGAAACCTTACATTATTAAATTATATTATTTCCTAGCATAAAATTATTTCTCTAATATATTTTATGACATAATTTTTATTTTTTTTTATATTTTTTTCCAAAATTAATTCTTTAAATCTTCAAAGCCTAAAAATCAATTAATTAATTTGAAATAATATATTTAATGTCATAATAAATTAAAAATCTGTACAAATCAATATATATTAATAATTTAAGTTATCTTAACAAATACATACACTTCTCTCATTCATGTTGAGTTCAATTTTTCTGCCAATGTTGAATGTTATATAGTAACTATTATGTTGTAAATGGTAAAGACTGGAAGAGGCTGCAACCATTATTAATCGCTTGAGAATGTTGGCTAAACTTTGCAGCGCTTTCGAGATCCATAACTGTGAACCCCTAAACCTCCAATTTGCACAAAAACAACAAACAAATCAAGATGTTAGATCATATGCAAGCAAGAATGAAGGATTCGCCATGAAATCCATTTACTAAAACTTAAACTCGAAAAATGAAGAACAAAGTATGAAAATGCAAATGAATCCTAATTAAGCAAGAAAACCTATGATCCCATGGGGGAATTGGTGCCAATTGATGTATTGAAATTGGCCCCTTCCCATCTCCTAAATTGCAATGTTGATGTATGTGGATTGATCAAATCTCTTCAATGAGATTTGAGCATAACCTAGCTATGGAATTATGAAAATGATAAATATGAGGAATGATGTGCACAAAATTGACTCTCAATATCCAGAGAGTAACTTTGCATGAAATTGTGGATAAATAATGAGAAGATAAGCCTTCCATTTATAGATTTGAATTTAGAAGAGAGAGCAAGATTTGGACAATGTGGGACTAAATTTCACCCAATGGCCAAATGCCACTTGTCACCATGTGAATGGTTGATGGTTGTGCATATTTTGGCCAAAGTGCCAATAAATGCAATTAGGTGGAATTTGAAATTGAGAAAATGACATGTGAGAGGGAAAAATGAATGAAATAAATGCCACTGGGCTCAATGCACAAGGACATGTAAGAGGAGTGAATGCTTTGTTGGAAGTACCCATCCACTTGGAATTTTTTGAATTCAAACTTGAGGGAATATTCCCTTTTTATGCCATGTGAGGGAAAATAGAGATTTAATGAATGAATTAAATCTATTTTCATGTGCAAGTTGCATTTTCTAGAAGATTTTGGTGATAGGGATTAACTTAATCAAGATTTTGATTAATTTAATGAGGGATTAGATGATTTGACAATTTTGATTCAAATTGATGAGTTAATTTAAATCACAATTGAGAGGAAGTGATTTAATTAAATAAATGATTTTGATTTATTTAACTAAGAGGGGAAATTTTAGATTAAATCAAATAAGGTTTAAATTATTCAATCTAATAAGAGGACTTTAGAAACTTTGATCAAATAAAATGATTTATTTAATTAAACAGAGACATAAGATTAATTAAATTAAAATTGATTAATTTAATCAATGGAGGCGAAATACTTAATCACATAAATAATGATTTATTAAATTAAGAGACAAAAGATGATGAAAGTTGAGAGTATGATTTAGGAGGAAATGTCGTTAGTAATCAGGATCAAGTGTGCCAAATCCAACTTGTACATTTTCCATGTCTACATTTTGCCCCTCTTTGAAGCAATGTACTTGTTGCATTGATTCAAAGAATAAACTGTTGTGAACAAAGTTCAAAATTTCTCAATTTTTTCAAATGCCCCACTGTTGCCCTAGTGGAAGGATATTGCTGGTATATTGCCCCCTCAAGAGATTGGACGAAAATTTTGATTTTTTGGATGATCTCACAAAAAAAAAGGACAAGGTGCCTGACAAGTTCAGAAATGCCCCAGATTTCCAAAAAACGTGTTAAAATGCCAAAAAAGATGCAAAATGGCTCTCGATTAGACAAAAACAGGATCGGGGGACCAAAACCCCAACTGGAAGGTCAAATTAGGTCAAAAAACCCAAATTTTTAGGCTTAAATAGACCTTGAGAGGTCACTTTCAACACATTTGAATACTTAGCCTTTAGAAAATTTTAGACTTTGAGCTCTGAGTCTTGGTCGAGATGGCGCAATGACAGCTTCCCAGGCATGTGTCGGAGAGAGTACGAGTGCACCAGTGGCTAGTTGGCATAGGACCCATGGTATGTACCCCTATTTGACTTTCAATTTTTTCATTTTACGTGCATTAAATAGGGTCGAAGTTAGTTTTAAGTCGAGCGACGCTATATAGTGTTGCGAGTCTCAGTTTGGAATTTAGGGTTTTTCGGTCAAACTCCACCGCATGACGCAATTAGAGATTTAGGGTTTCACCCCAAATTCGACTGCATATGCGAATAGCACCATGCGACCCCTTTTGGCATTTAGAAATTTGCAAACTCCGTCATGGTGGCATAGTTTGGAACTTTCCAAACTACTCCACATTTGAAAACAACGCCGCATTTGTTGTTTTGGATGCGAAAATTTAGCGCGAGATGAAAATTTTCTTTTTTCCTTTTTATGGGACCTTGACACGATGGCTTCTCTTGTGCAAGAGGCTCTTGATGTACTCCACTTGCGGGAGCGTAGATGGCTAGTGCTTAGCAAATTGCAGGGTATGCATGAGTTGGTTCAGGAGCAGCTTGGTGCCCTTGGTCTTTGGTATGTTGCATACATCCCTCCTATTCGGGCGCACTTAGGTATGATGATAGCCTTGGCCGAGCGGTGGCACAACGAGACTTCTTCTTTCCACCTTCCTACCAGTGAGGCTACCGTTACCCTCGAGGATGTCTGGCACATCCTCCGATTACCTATCCATGGGGCCAGAGTCATCTACGATCTAGATGCTGATAGGGATGCTTGCTATGGCGTTATGGAGCTTGATGAGATTTAGTTTTCTGATGGGCAGATCGACTCAAAGAGATACCATTGCAACGTACCCATTTATAGGTTGATCATTATTGCTATCATTTTAGGCCTTGTGGCACCCGATTGACGAGTCCAATACTTTAGTCCAGACTGGGGACTGGCATGGGAGCAAATGGTCTATCACAGGGAGTGCTTTGCTTGGGGACCAATATTGTTGGCCTCTTTATATAGGGATCTTCATGAGTTTGCTTACCTGGATAGCAGGTCCCTCGAGGCCAGAGTTAATCTCTTACATGTCTGAGCATGGGAGCGGATCCTAGTGCTTCACCCAGATGTCACACCAGTTATTCTTGAGACTGATGATCCTGTTGTTTGGCAGTACGGTGGGGCACAAATCCAATTTACCCATACTGACATAGGTGGTCGTTCACACTGGCAATGAGTTCTTGACAAGATGAGAGAGTTCGTTTGGAGGTATTGGATGGGCATTGGCCCATGGTACGATGATGTTTAGCAGTTGTTCTATTCCCGCTAGGATAAATGGATGAAGGGTCAAGAGCACACCATGATTGAGAGATATCTTCTAGGCAGGGTGGCCAAACAGTTTAGAGAGATGCATGACATGCCAAATGATCAGTACATGGCGATCTTTGCTCGTATGACTAGAGAGACAACATGGGGCCAACCCATTGCGTCAGCCGAGGTAGTGTCCTCTTTCAGATAGTTGGTGGCCCAACCATGGCCATATGATCAGGGGCCAATAGATGTAGGGGTTACTCTACCATACAGAGCTTGGTTCAAGCCTCCCCTAAGATTGATAATTCTTGGTACAGTGCTCCCATGATGGAGACCCAGAGGTAGGACAACTGCCAGAGGACAGGGCAGAGGAGGAGGTGGACCATGTCCTCATTAGACACCTCCTAGGGATCCAACACAATAGTTGCCTCCCCAAGTAGGGAGCAGGATGGTCAGCACAGAGCAGTCCTGCAACAGTAGCCAACAATGTAGCTAGACCATAGAGATATACTGATCCAGTAGTTGCAGGGTCAGATTCAGGTCTTGACAACAAAGAGAGATCAGGCTAGGTAGTAGGTTGCAATAGTTACCGCTAAGAGGGACCAATCACGATCCGAGAGGGATCAGGAGATTGGTCAGTGGAGGTAGCTAGAGAGCACAAATTCCTCATCCTAGGGTCGGTCAATTTCTTTACAGGCATATAGAGAGGTGGTGAAGGAGGTTGAGTATTATCGGCAACAATACAGATAGGCAGTGTCGCCACTAGGCCGAGTGCTAGACTTCTCTCAGTAGACAGGGATGAGGCCCCTAGAGGATCATAATGAGAGGCATGTGGGAGAGGGTAGCAGCCAGCAGGGCTAGCCCTTTGATTACAAAAAGTTACCATTTTTGATTCATGGGCCTTGATTACTTGGCCCTTTTGTACTATATACATTTATTTACACACTTGATCCAATTTTGTATCATGACAGTAATTTTTTTTTGATGATATATATGAGATGTTTTGCCTTTATGAAATATTTTGCAGTGTATGATATGCATATGTGTTTTAATTTCCTATATGCTATGAGATGTTTATATTTCTTATGCTCATGCGATGTGATGATGTTTCTAATGGATGCATTTCATTTTGTATATTTTTTCTCATGCATTTTTAATGATGATCCTATGAATGTGATGTATGGTAATAATTGCATATTGATGTGTAAATGGTAATGGATGCTAATGATTATGTATGATGTAATTATTTCTTAAGATGCTTAGAATAACAAATTTATATTATTCCTCATAACTTAAGATAATGATATGATGCAATATTATTTTTATGCTAATGGTCTGGTGGATGTAGAGTGTATGCATTGGTGATGTTTTGACTACTGTCACGATACCATGTTAGTATGGAAAGAAGATAGAAGAACTTATAAGCCATGAGTTAGTTAGGATGGTGGTGATTTACTTAACAGGGAGTCAATATTTTCAAAGGGTCAATTACGTTATGTTTGATAACACACCTAGGTACGATGCATCAAGGTATAAAGAACTAGGATGGCATTGTACCCAGTGTGATGGAATTTGACTTGACAATCAAATAGGAGTTTTCTTCTTCACACTTAGCATGCATTCTTCATTTAGGATGTAGTTCAGACATTCTAAACATCTCGGGCCAAAACATAGGAAATCAAGCTTTCCTATGTGGTCAACAAGATATCTAAAACATCCTCTCCACAAACCAAACAAAATACACATGACTAAGTTATTTTACAAGTGTATCCCACAATCATAGTAGATAAAAAATATAATGATCTTTTCCCCATTCTTTTCTCTCTAAACCTGTTTTGTTTAGGCATCATCGAGAGGTCCTTGGAATGAGCACAAAATAAGATAAACCAAGAAAAGACCAAATAAAGAAAACAAACAAGCTAATGTTCTTCATACCGCTAGCCAAAACTAAACTGCTATGGGGTACCTGATGCTTATGTCCATCATGGGAAGGATTCATCCTAGGACATGTTGTGATCAGGGTTTTGATGGGACTGATTGGAGTGATAAGCTATTGATACTTTGAGTTGACCAACTTGCTTGCTTACTGACTTAGACTTTTTATGCCATGTGAGGGAAAATAGAGATTTAATAAATTAATTAAATCTATTTTCATGTGCAAATTGCATTCTCTAGAAGATTTTAGTGATAGGGATTAACTTAATCAAGATTTTGATTAATTTAATGAGGGATTAGATGATTTGACAATTTTGACTCAAATTGATGAGTTAATTTAAATCAGAATTGAGAGGAAGTGATTTAATTAAATAAATGATTTTGATTTATTTAACTAAGAGGGGAAATGTTAGATCAAATCAAATAAGGTTTAATAAGAGGACTTTATAAGCTTTAATCAAATAAAATGATTTATTTAATTAAACAAAGACAGAAGATTAATTAAATTAAATTGATTAATTTAATCAATGGAGGCGAAAGACTTAATCAAATAAATAATGATTTATTAAATTAAGAGACAAAAGATGATGAAAAGATGAGAGTATGATTTAGGAGGAAATGTCGTTAGTAATTAGGATCAAGTGTGTCGAATTGAACTTGTAAATTTTCCATGTCTACAAGAAAAAAATCATACAAATATGAAAATGATTTCTTAGGGCTTTTCAAAAGAAACAACAAGGAAATCCAAAACTGTCATGGAGGCATCGGTCAAATTTCAGCACAGTGTGTTTTTTCTAATGGAAAATAACTTTTGTAATGTTGATTGGACTTGATAGGATTTGGAAGTGAAAAAAAAATATCTTTTCGAGATCCATGGAATAATTTTAAGGATATCACATGTCAAAGATGAATGTATTGGACAAATTGTGGTCCCTCTGAAAAGAAAACATAGTCATGGAAATAAAATTTCGCATAAAAGAGTTTGAAATGGATTAATTCATCAACAAATATATTTTTATTTTTTGGAAACAAGAAAACTTACTAGCTACATTATTTTATTTGTTTGAATATAAGTATAATTTGTCAAGATTTTTGATAAATTTCAAGTGATTTAAAATATTTGTCAACAAAATTAATAAATAATTTCAAATTTTTTTTTTTTATCAATATTATTAATACTTTTCCCCAAATAAATGAAAGATTCAGCGAGATTTTATATCTTTTTCTAAGGGTTTCTTAAAGTTATCTCTACACTAACAAGTGAATGAAATTTCCTCAAATTGACCTATGTAATGTGATCTATAGATAATTTATAATTCCCCTACAAATACCTCAAACCCTTTTGCACATGCTTCCTAACCCCAATACTTATCTATATCACATTAATTAAATTATCACTTTTCTGCCTACTACTAAACTAGTATATTGGGTCACATTTTGGTTGTTTAAAAACCTCCACCATACATTAATGTGATAAGAAATTTCTTGAGAGGTGAATCCCCTAGGGTCCACAATAGTTGGTCACTTCATATAGAGATACATAATTGGTAATGTGTGCCCACTCTTCACATAGGTCAAGATATTATTAATAATTGTCACTATTCATGGAGCATTAATTGATTAGTTATGGGAGGCATTGGAGTTTTTCATGCCATTGGTTTTAGTAGGTTTTCTTTTTCAAACCATTCAAAAACTTTCCTCTTTGGTTATCTATAATTTAGATGTCTCGTAGGTTGAGCAGTATTATGCTATTAGAATGTTGTTAGATTGAACGAATAAAGTTGGATATATTGATGTAACATTTCTATTAGATTCATATAGAATTTTCCTCTCTTTATTGGTTGATTTTTTTTGTGCATGAGTGTCTTCATGTAAATCTGATCTTATGTGTTTATTTATATGAGCTTACAAGCTTTAATTTTTTATTTTGAAATCCTACATTCTTTGCCAAGTTCCATTTTAGATTTTCAATGGTTTATCACATGATCTAAATAATTTTTGAACACTTAAATTTATAGTCATTGCATTTTTCACCCTTTTATTCAACATTATGTAATTAGGGGAAAGAATTACATACCAATATATCCCATTGAATGAAGCTACTATTAACCTCATAGCTACATCCTCTTGGGATACTTTATTGTGTGCATACATGTTGGCTATATATTTTAGATGTTCAATAGGGGCTAACAAATTCTCTTTAATGTAAGATGGAAGAGCCTTTTGGGTAGACGAGGGGATAAGATTCCAAGTAGCTAGTGCAGCTAAATATGCACAATTATTCCATGGTACAAAGTGTTGTTGGCATAAATGAACCATAACTATTAATTTTAAATAGGTTATGGGTATAGTAGGATTTTTAATTGAGGTGGTTTAAGGATAAATTTTATTTTTTTATAGTATTATTTTTAGAGGTAGAGAGATTTCAAGGATCTAAGCCTAAATGGCTAAAATAGGCCTAATAATAATAGTTACTCTCAGAGAATTTGGAGTTCCCTCTATTTGAAAGTAGAATTACAAAGTGAACTAGAAAAGACTTGTGCTTCAAAAAGAATGTAACTAATATTGAACCAAGAATATTAGTTATCATGAGAATGATGTCCCACCAAGCATGCTAAAAAATATTGATTATCTCATGATAAATACGTTGTGCAAGGATAAAATGCATGAAAGACCTTCATAATGTGGTTTAGGTCAATGAGTCAATCTCCATGATTATTAGGTTAGATCCTTATCTACTCTAAATTAAGGATAATTTTTGGAGTGAAAATGAGAAGAAATTTAAGAAATAAAATAGCATAAAGGAAGGAGGATTATGCCAAATAGAAATATTTTAATGACCAAACATATACATTTTTAACTCATAGCTTGATAGTCAATATAAATGATAGTAAGAAAACATAATATGCATAAGAAAAAATCATACACACACAAAAGAGTTAGAACATAAACAATACCAACCATTTATATTAATGCTTCTGATGATATGAACAACCACATATGATGAAATGCCACTATCTCTAGACACACATAGAGATTCCTCTTACTTGATTAAAAAAGAGTAACAAAATGGATTACATATAAGGCTCAAAAAATCATCTACAAAAAATAAAATCTAAAATATAGAAAGACATGCATTCGTATGTATATATATATTGTAGTGTCAAAAAATCTACTCCCTTCTTGGAGACAGTAAAATTTCACACTCTACTTGGAACTATTTTAGTACCCTTGCATTCATGTCCTTTAAATCATCATTAATAGGCCCCAAAGACCCTTTATTGCGTATCCCAAGGCTTATTTCAACTGAAATCCAGACAATTTCAATAAATGCATTTAATATTCTAACCCCTCGACATACCCTCACCCCAAAAATTAGGGTGGGACTAATATGCCATCCTAGGTATAGACACAAAAAATATATAGATTGATCCTACACACTTGATCCTGATCTTACTAAAATCATTTTTTCCTAAATCATCTCCTTTACTAATTAATTTAATTGAATAGTCTTTATTTGATTAAATTCATCATATTTCCTTTCTTAATTAAATAAATCAAATTTATTTGATTAAGTTATCCGCTTCTATCTATTAAATAAATCAAAAAATTTAATTAATCCTATAGTCCCTCTTTTAATTAAATAATTCACTTTATTTAATTAATCTCTAAAGTCATCCCCTTAAATTAAATAAATTAATCTTTATTTGATTTAATCTAACACCACCTTCTTTAATTAAATAAATCAAACTTTATTTAATTAAATCTAAATTCATATTCCTCTCAACTTTGATTTAAATTAATCCAAAAATCCAGGTCAAATTGTCAAATCAACTAATCTTCATCTAAATTCAACAAATCATGATTAATCCTAATCTTAATCCATCAAATCCTCTAGATTTTTCAACTTGCACAATAAATCAATTTAATTGATTTATTAATTCCTCTATTTTCTCCCAACTTGACATCAATAAGGGAATATTCCTCAAATTTGAAAATCCCTCCAAAAGGGATGAGTACATTTCCTTTTCCTTGAGCCAAGTGGAATTTACTTCATTTCTTCTTCCCTCTAAACTTGTCATTTTACAAATTTCAAATTCCACCTAACCATATTTATGAGCACATTCATCTAAATGTGCTCATTCCTCCTCCAATCACATGTTGACAAGTGGCCTTCTCTCATTGGTTAGTCTTTTGTCCCACATTCATCCATTTTTCTTATTCTTCCATTCCTCAAATCTATAAATAAAGGCCTCCTCTATTGACTTTGGATCCATCAACAAATATCACAATAACTATAGGCATTTAGCATTTGAGTTCATAGAATTTTCATGTTTTGCAATCAATTTAGCTAGGTTATTGGCAAATTTCTTCAAGGAAGCACAATCATCATCAAAGATCATCACAATTACATCAAGGAATTGGTAAAGGGCCATTTTCCACATCAAAATGGCACCAATTCCCCCATGGGATTGAGAGTTCGCTCATTAGAATAGGATTTGATAGCTTTTATTGTTGTGTTCTTCATTTTATTTCCTATTTTCATGTTTCAAGCTAAATTCATGGGGAATGTTGATCTAACTTGCATAATGATCTAATTATTTGTTTGTTCTCTTGTGTTTGTGTAGGTATAGGTTCATCATTCACATTTTGGCACTAGAAGGAGGGCGGATCTGGAGAAAATTAACATGTTTTTCTAGAAAAATCGTGCTTTTTTATTGAGTTTTTTTGTCTATAGTGAAATTGCACCACTAGTTGTCAAACTGCACCGCTATCAGTCCAACGACACCATATTATGTCACTTCTAAAATCCAAACTACACCGCTGAGGTCTTCCCACCTAGAAATTTGAATTCCAAACTGCGACGCTGGCCTTCCAAACTTCAAACTGCACCACTTGACCAAATAGCACTCTAATCGCGGTCATTTTTTTTGTGTAGACCGCCACTCTCAATCCTTAGCGGCACTATATTGCACCGCTGACTTTCTCAAACTGCACCACACCTGTGGATTGTGCCGCTGGGGTTGGGTAAAAGGCAGATTTCAGTTTATTTTCCACATGTGCTCTTTTTCATTTTGGTTATTTTCACTTCTAACTGGCTTTTAGTCTCTATTTTTGCAGTATTAACCAGTTTTTGCAGGTTGGCTTGATCAAAGTGAAGGAAGGAAACAAAGACCAAAATTTTTTTATGACATCATCATCTCATTGTATCAAGTGTTTTTAAACACTTTAGGGAGAAATTATAATCCCTCTCCTAAGGATTTGTCATATTCTTGCTTTTTAGGATTCAATAATTTTTTTTTGTGCTGGAAAAGAACAAAAAAAGGGATTAAAAAGAACCATAGGCAAACTTACTAGATTTTGTTTTTGGGACTTAAAAAATGAACAAAAAAATCTCACACTTCAAAGGTGGTGCTTAAAAAAAATTCATATCATTGCTTTGTGGTTAAACTAAACATGTGTACTCTTTGTTTTGTAATCCCTTTTACAAGTTAATGGGTATGTGCAAGATCATGATGGGCCAAAAAGTGGCAATATGATGTGTATGTGGCTAACGATTTTTTTTCTACCCAAAATTGATGAAAAAAAAGGGTTTTTAAAGGAGATTCTCAGCTTTCCACCAATATAAATTATGCTGTACTTTGAATTTAATAAATTATTATTATTCATTTTCTATTGAATTACGACCAAAGTCCTGATTTTTAGGCTGATTGAAAAACATCTATAGCTTTCAAATGGTATCATAAATTTTGAATCCAAAATATGTGTCACATTATATGCTTTGCATACTATAAGATTAAAAAACAAAAAAATGAATTTCATTAAATTTTGACCAAGTTAAGGTGGTCAGACATATGAGTCTTTATATTTTTTAAAACAATTCATAAAAAAATTATAATTAATTATTTACTTTAAAAAAAATTACAAAAAAATATGCATCACACCGGGACATGAGTTCTCTACTTATATCTAAAATCTTATAAAAAAATATTATCATTTTAATGTGGTTAGGGTGGTTAGACAGACTCCTGCTTCTTATTTTTTCCCTGAAATTTAAGTACTATTGTATTGAAATTTCAAAATTTCACCAAATAGATTTTATTTTTTTGTAAATAAACCTAGTAATTTAGAAACTACATCCAATTTGCTACAAATTCTATTGTTACATATTTTTGAAATAATATAGATAACTTATTCAAATTTTTATGTCAAGTTGCCTAACTTTGAATTTTGTGAATTTTTTGCCACTTAAGGGCCTATTTTTTCCATGATGATCCTGCACATACCCTAATATCATCAAAAAGATGTATGCACTTCTCTCGCGCTTCATAGCGATCTTGAGAATCAAAATTATTCTTGTGATCTTAAGTTTTGTAAGTGATTACCTCCACTTTTAAATTTGGGTTCCTAAAAATTGAATAAAATCTTGTGAATGTGAGTGGAGTACATCGTGAGTTTTATCTCTTTGTTTCTCAACAAAGATCGATTAAACTATGGATGTAATTTCTCGATTTTTCTTATCTATAGAGGACTTACATGGTGGGAAAAATTAATCACCCCAAAGAACAACCCAACTAGGAACATGCTAAAGCCAAGCGACTTCCAACTGGTATATAAGTGTCATGGGTACTCAAGGAAAGTTTGAGTATCACGAGGATCATTCGACAAGAAGGGAAGCAATGGTATCTTGCCACATGGATGGTCCCCCACAAACAAAATGACCACATTAAAACCCCTTGTTTAGAAAGGAAAAAATCTTTATCTATTTATTGATGCAAGAATAGTCGTTCTGAAGCCATCCCATATTTTATGGCTCTTAGTAGAGGTGATAAGTATGCCATGGGAGTTTCATGGGTATTGATGCTTGGATGACCCGAGAAGTGAGTGCACTTTAAGGGGGGGCCTGTGTGGTCAAGCATTTAATCATCTGATAAGAGTAAGCATAGCTGGATTTATCCAAGTGGGAACTCAAAAAATATTGCCTCACTTATCCTAGGATTGTGCATTACTTTGAAATCAAAATGCTTTGCTTGGATCCAAAACATCTGAAAACAAACATTCACAAAGTCCTCAAAATTTCAAACCCTTTAGGGGGAGAAAACACATTTGATGAATCCAAGTGCTCATGCTTGCCCTATGGATTTCATCCTTAGAGGCTTCTAAGTATTTGGATTTAATCACAATTTTCTTTTACTAAAGTCAATATTAGGAAACTATCGCCTTGATTTCCTCGATTTCCACATAATGGACTTTGTGGGATGATAAGAAGTTGGGACATTAGACATCTAGTTATAAACAAACCTAATCAAGAATTTTTTATGGTAAAAGGAAGTCATTAAGAAAATCTAAGAAACAATTGAACCCCACACATGTGTTCTCCAAATGATTTCCCAAAAGATCAAAATCTGAAAAACGAAATCCAAAGGTCTTAGTCAAAGAGCTCACAAGAAACATTTGTCTATGCTCTATGAATTTAAAGAAACATTGACCTTCAACTTTTACAAACGTGCATCAAGAAACAATCCTAATTTGTATGAGTTTTATTATCAACAAAATCCAAGTCTCTTTCAAAAGTTTACTTTTCTCACATAGGAAGTATCAAGCATGTTCTTCAATACCGAGGTCTTGTAGAAAGGATTTCTATCTAGGTCTAATCTAGGATCAAATTCATCATTCTCATCCATCCCTCAAGCGTCAACCAAAAATCATCTCACCAACAACTCTTGGAAATCTTGAAAAATCATTCATGCTAGACTTTTGGAAAATCCAAATCATCTTGTTTGATTAGATCCTTGTGAACAAGTCAACCCTTTGATAACATCCAACATCTTAGGGTTTATAAGTTCATTATCCAAAATCAAAAAGGAAAATAAACCAAAATCATCTTGTTTGACTAGGGGTGTATAGATGAATCCTTCTTTACACACTTAGTCAAATTATCATCTTGTGTACAAGTCTAATCTAGGAAAACATCCAACCTCTTAGAGTTTATGAGTTCACTATCCAAACCAAAATCGAATCAAACCAAAGTCGAGATAAAATCAAATCAAACCAAATCAAATCAAAATCAAATCAAAAGTCCCAAATTCTAGTATGTCCTTCAAGATTTCTCAAGAGTTCAATCATTCATATCATCTACCTTCCATTTATCTCATCATCACCCTTTGATCCTTAATCATACTAGTTTTTCTCTTTTGTGCCTAAAGTTAGATAAATCTAAAGAATTAGAGGTTGATCTCACACATTCTTGAAAATTGATCCCTATTTTATGTTGCAAACTAGATCGCAACACAAGAAGAACATGAAAATAAATAAAAAAACATCAACTTCGAGTGACCTAAGCCAAACCACTCCTGAAATGAATCCCATTGGATCAAGAAATCCCCTAAACAATATTCCTCCACCATCACAAAATCCTCAAGAGGAGGGTCTAGTGGAGGACATCACCAACAATGTCTCAGGGATGACACAAGATGAAATCCTTGAAATGATTCAAAATCTTGAGACTCATAGAATTATCAATACCATGATGAGGCTCAATCCCTCCCAATACATGCTTGAGTTGGAATAAGAAGGGGCTAAAATACCTTTTGATTTCGATGTAAGTACTATTGTGGAGAAGACTCATGAGATCATGCCCTGAATCTCATCCACACCTTCATTTCAAAACATCATTGAAAGCACCCTGCAAATCATATGATCCATTGCTACAACTCAACCGATTGTTAACAAGGGAAGCTCATTTCTTCATGCATGTCAAGCACATCCCGTTGTGAACAACCAGGATTTAGATGCAAATACCATATTGGGTCAATCCATCCCATTGAATCCATTACACCTATACATTTTGAACAAATTTCATGATCACCCCAACCCATCCTCTTTTCATGCAACACCAACATATCCTCTCAACCTGCAAACCTCTCTCCCTATGACCTTACAGGGAGAAGGTGGATTATTTGGAATAGGGGGATCTTCGATCCCTCCTCCTCATAAATATTCCAAGGGAGTACATCTTCACTCCCACCATTTCCATTAACATCTGCACCACCCCTCGGGATAGGCCTCCCCCCTTTGCTAACCATTAATCAACAAAATATGAGCAACCCCCCAATCATAAATCAAAACATCATATAAAATCCTCCCATCTTTCCATCGATATCACAACACATGGCAACCATTCAAGCAAGCGGGTATGTGTAGGATCATCATGGAAAATATAGGTCCTTAAATGGCGATGAAAACTTAGAAAAACAAATTTAGGCAACTTGACGTAAAAATTTGAATAAGTTATCTATATTATTTCAAAAGTATGTAAGAATAGAATCTATAGAAAATTGAATGTAGTTTCTGAACTACTAGGTTTATTTAAAAATAAGAAAAATCTATTTGGTGAAAATTTTAAATTTCAATACAGTAGTACTTAAATTTCAGGGGAAAAATAAGAAGTAGGTGTCTGCCTAACCACCCTAACCACAATAAAATGATAATATTTTTTTTATAAGATTTTAGATATAAGTAGAGGACTGATGTCCCGATGTGGTGTATATTTTTTTGTAATTTTTTTCCAAGTAAATAATTAATGAATTTTTATTACAAATTTTAAAAAATATAAAAAATCGTATGTCTGACCACCTTAACTTGGTCAAAACTTCATGAAATTCAAATTTTTTTTTAATGCTATAGTATGTGAAGCATAGAATGTGATGCATGTTTTGGATTCAGAAAATGTGATACCATTTGAAAGCAATAGATTTTTTTCAATCAACCTATCAATTAGGACTTTAGTCGTAATTCAAATAGAAAATGAATATAATTATTTATTAAATTCAAAGTAAAGAATAATTTATATTGGTGGAAAGCTGAGAATCTCCTTTAAAAACCCTTTTCATTTCATCAAATT
Organism: Sequoiadendron giganteum; assembly: GCA_007115665.2. Taxonomy (NCBI): domain Eukaryota; kingdom Viridiplantae; phylum Streptophyta; class Pinopsida; order Cupressales; family Cupressaceae; genus Sequoiadendron; species Sequoiadendron giganteum. Next base: position 322,681 of record CM021102.1, read on the forward strand.
TTGGTAAAACAAAATTTGCCAGCCATATGGGCCATCATATCACTTACATATCGCCACTTTTTGGCCCACCATGATCCTGCACATACCCAACCCCAACAATAAACACATCATCTACCATCCCCCAAGTATCTCAAAACATGTTCTCCCAAGGGCCAAACATATCAATCGCACCATCCATTGTACAAACCCCAATTATCAATACAATAGTCCCTCCCATCACAACAACAAACAATGTTCCTAATCCACCACCACGACCACCAAAACCCACATGAAAAAATCATTTAGAGTTACGTTGCAAGCAGCTCAAAAAGCTTCCTATCAAAGGGCACTTCAACAAATTCAAAATCAACAAACTGCACAACTAGCTGCCCACCAAGTGTAGGCACAATTAGCAACACAACAACCACAATAGGTTGCCCAAGCTCAAGCTTTACAACAACAAAAACAAGCCACCCAGTCCACCCAAGCTACGCAAGCAGCTAAAGTCGCACAAGCCACATAGGTAGCCTAGTAGGTGCAGGCTCAAGCTCAAGCCTAATATCAAGCTCAACAAGCACAAGTGTAAGCTCAATATGAGGCAGAGGTGCAAGCAACTCAACAACAATCATATCAACAAGCCCTACAGTAGTACCAAGCACAAGAGGAAGAAACCTAATTACTATCTGAACAACAAGCTTTGTTGGCACAACAACAACAAGACCAACAACAAGAATTTTTTGCACAAAAAAACAAATGCAGGTGTATCAAAAATCCTTAATCGCATAAAAAAGCTTGCAAAAACCTCCCACCAATACTCCATCTATCACTCAAATGCCTTGACCACTATAGAACACATTCACTCCACCCCCTGATCCACAGGATGGTGTGACAACACAAATCAAGTTGCTCTCGCAAAAAGTGCTCAATCTCCAATCAGGTAAAACAACAAAGACACCAAGAAATTTGTGCCCCTATCGCTTCGATAGGAGTCTGGAAATGGTACCATTCCCAAAGGCATTTGAAATCCCTAAATTTGACAAATATCATGGGTTGGGAAACCCTGTCAATCACATCAAGCAATTCCAAGTACATTGCATGGAAGTCGCATATAATGATACATATCTAATGTGGCTATTTCCTTGAAGCTTGGTTGGCCCTACCATGGAGTGGTTCTCTTGCTTGCCCACTGGCATCAAAACATTCCAAGAGATCATAGACGCATTCATAAAGAACTACGCATTCAATATTGGCATGGATGTTAGTCTAGAGGAAATATTTGTGCTCAAACAAGGTAAGGGGGAATAATTCACTTCCTTCCTACAATGATGGCGATCTAAGGCCAACAAGAGCAAGTGGGCCATGCCGAAGGAGAAATAAATTTGCACCATCATTTACAATCTAGAGAAAACCTTGGCATTCCATCTAAAGATGCAGTGTATCACCACTTACGACCAATTAATCCCCAAGGCACTTAACATTGAATGGGCCCTTATTGCACAAGGGGGGACACCCACATATTCATAATATCAAGACAACTGACCTTCCACCAGCTATAACAAAAAACCTCGCACGTGGGAAAAAATAGGAACATCACCAATGACGATGTCATTGATGCCAAGGTCATAATTAGTGCTCTGAAGTAAAACACCCAAACATATCAGCAACCACAAAACAACAATCACAATAACATGCAAACCAATGCGGTATCAAAAAATCCACCCAATAATGAAATCAACAATTTGAATAATCAAGGGGGAGCATGTCCACAAAAAAAATATCCCCCCAAGAGAATTTTATAGCCCTTGGGGAATTAGTTGAATCCATCATGAAGAAGTTGGTAAACGAGAATCTCATCAAAATCCCCACTTATGAAAATTATCAAGAGCCCCAAGTGAAACCACCATTGTACAATGAAAATTACCTTTGTGATTATCATAAAATAAAGGGGCACACAAAAACCAATTGTATGAAGCTAAAAAATATAATCCAAGACCTCATCGATGACAAGATCATAAATGTGGAACAACCACCCGAAAATCAAGATCTTAAGATCTACACAAATCCGATGTTAGATCATAACAAATGAAATAACAAAGGGAAACAAAATTTTTCCAATGTAAACCATGTGTATGATCAAGTTGTCGCATCCCTAGATGAATTTGTCACTATTGTTAACATCAAAGGAGCCAAAGCTGACTATGGAGTCACCACACGCGGGGGCAAGGTCACCATTGTTGGGTCATCGCAACCACTTAGGACATCCACCTCAAACCTGGAATCCACTCCTAATGGTTACAATGTCTTGGACCAACTAAAAATAAATCCCGCTCAGATCTCCATCATAGAGTTACTAAAGATCTCATCTGCCGATAGAGAAATCGTTGAGGAAGCATTGGCTTCATCTACTGTCTCCACCAATCTTGATACAAAACAATTCCAAGCTATGGTCAAAAACATTACCACCCCAAATCTCCTCACACTTTTTGATCAGGACTTCCCCACCCAACCATCTCACAATCGTGCAATCCACCTTGAGGTCCTGGTTCATAAAAACAAAGTTAAGAGGGTCTTGGTGGATGGGGGTGCAGGTTTAAACATCTGCTCTCTCAAGGTCATAAAGAATCTGGGATTCTCTGAGGATTCCATTGAAAAAGGCAAGGGCATCACAATCAGAGCATATGATGACCAAGAAATACTGTCTAAGAGAAATATCCAACTCCCTATTCAAGTAGGGCCAACCATTATGGAAACCACCTGCCAGGTCATTGACCTTTATTTTCCTCATAATATCCTCCTGGGACATCCATGGATCCATGGGATGCAAGTTGTTGCATCAACCTTCCATTAGTCCATTGAGTTCTCATATCAAAATCAAGAGGTCACGATCTACGGTGATCTTGAACCCTTTGCCTATTGCAAAAACTTGGAATCAAAATACTATAAAATCTCGCAAGTCCCAGAGAATGATGAAGGCCCTTCAAATCTGTATGTATACCTAGCTACCTTGGCCTCCACTTTTGAGACAAATACACCTGCCATTCCTGGTATATCTGAAATCAAGGTCATTATCTAGAAAAATAGGTTTGGGGATTATAAAATGAAGAAAAGTGATTTTGTCATAGGAGAGTTACCTCAATCTCCTAGATCACATGGGCAACCCCAACCAGCTGAAACACCATCCCAAAATTTTAGGGAAGACCCTTCTAGATTCAGATGTTGGGGGGATCTAAGTTGGGAGATAGTGGATGAAAGAGGTATATCATGCTCATTGTACCAAGATGAAAGGCCCATACCTGAATTTCTCATGGATGAAAGTAGCAAAGGATTAAAAATGATGCTTGATATGGGCTGTAACATAAACAAGAAGCTTGGACAAAATGAAAATAGTCTACTAGTACCTCTCATTCTTGAGATGCGTATGAGAAATCTTGGCCTCGGATGTACCCCTCCAAGGGTGACCATACTTGGTAGAGGTGCCTTGGTTAAAAATGTCAAAACTCCCCCTCAGCTATTGACAACTGCCCTTCAATTACCCGTATCCATAGGTTGAGTCATAGACAACTTTACATTTGACATAAATGATGTGTAGTAGTGACAACGATGAGGATACCATAACTGACTTTCCTATGCTTTTTGAAGATTCCTCCCTATTCATGATCAATACCCTATCTTTTGAGCTATCAGACCATCAAACCCATGAAGTAAACCTAGTCTATTCCCAACTCATCGATTACAACCAACGAGGAACACCAATTCTCGACACATTAAAAAATGATGAGGTCCTCTCAAAATTCATGGGATTGAGGGATACGATACCATACAAGGATCACAAATTTGGGTTCAACATCATACTGGACACACAAGCCTATTACGGGGAGATAATTGAATCCTTTAGCCACAAAATTGAAAACTTGAGAATAATCTCTAGGTCTTTGAGTGAAAACCACACTATGGCACTCTCTGAATTGAAAATAGTAAAAATAAAGGACGTATCCAATGGTGAAAACCTATCTGAGGCACCAAAGGATGAAGGATTCAATCTTCCTCTCAGTTCCATTCATCAAGAAAAGTCAACAAATTTGGTAGAGTCGTGCAATCCAGTTAATCTAGGAACAAAACCAATGCCACACATAACATTATATGTTGAGTCACTACTCACAGAAGAATAAGAACTCCTAGCTGGATTCCTAAGGGAAAGAAAGGTTGAATTTTCATGGACCTATGCCGACATGCTTGGGCTTGATCCTGAGGTTGTAGTTCATCACCTAGCTATATATCCGGAAGCAAAGATAGTAAGACAAAAGATGAGAAAAATGCATCCCTAGATAGCATTATTGGTCAAAATGGAATTAAAAAATCTCCTAGATGCAAGATTCATATGCCCAATTGATTATCTAGAGTGGGTATCAAACCTTGTACCTATTTCAAAGCCCAATGGGGGCATCCACATTTGTACAAACTTCAAAGATTTGAACAAAGCATGTCCCAAGGACAAATTTCCACTTCGAAACATTGATATGATCATGGATATGATGACAGGACATGAGATGATATCACTAATGGATGGATTCTCAAGATATAATCTGATCATGATATCTAAGGAAGACAAACACAAGACAACTTTCACTTGCCCATGGGGGAAATATTGCTGGAATATGATGCCATTTGGGTTGAAAAATGCAGGAGCAACCTATCAGAGATCCATGACACTCATCTTTCATGATATGATCCATAAAACTACTGATGATTACGTGGATGATATACTGGCTAAATCAAAGAAGCAACAAGATCACATATCATCACTAAGCTCCATTTTTGATAGACTATAAAAGTACAAGGTCCAACTTAATCTAAAGAAGTGTATCTTTGGGGTACAATTAGGCAAGCTCCTAGGGTACATCATATCCATGAGAGGCATCAAGGTAGACCTCGCCAAAGTCAAGGCAATCCTCGAAATGGAGGTGAACCACAAAATTTAATGGTTTTGTTTTGGGATAAAAGAATGGGTCCTCTATAACTTTCTAGGGTTTCACCTAGAAGGAAGAGGGTTTTCCTTCACCTCCAGTGGGAACCAAATCTTGTGACTCATTCAATGCTAGGGATTGAATATGTAAGTGGGGTGTGCAAAGGTGTTGATATGTAATATGTAAACCTAACTATTTTAGCCTAAACCAATAGAATCTATGATGCTGGTAAACACATGATGTATTATAACAATGTTAGAATGAAAGCAATATGAGAAAATTAATCTAGCAGATCAAACAAGTGCACCTGGAAATTGAAGAGGGATGAAGCAGAGATTGTGGAATTCATTGGAAATCTGGAAAATCAAGGTTTTGAGTCACCTAGGACACTTATGCCAAGTGGGGCGGCCTAGTCCTTTTTTGGGAAAACCGCTCTAGAAGCCATTTCTGTCAATTGGGTCTCCAAATCTCCAAATTTCAATGTCAAAAAGCTTCAGTGGGACTAGGTCACCATTATGGGCGACCTAGTCCCTTTCAAATTTTCTAAGAAACTGAAAGTGGACACGAAGGCCTTCAGTTTGTGTTTTGCTTCTTCATGGGAATCTAGATCCAAATATGCAAAATAACCTACAAAATAGAAGATATTTTTGTTTCTAATGTGGGCTTTGCCTTTTTCAAACCCCTAGTTTGTAGTTACACTTGTAATGGAATGGAAAATCTGCATAAACCCTAGCCCTAAGTGTGTCTAGAACTAGGAAAACCTGGAACAAAGAAAAACCCTATTCTATTGTGCTAGAATAAGAGGTATGTAAAAGATTTGAAATGATGGAAGAATCTAACCCTAGAAATGCTACACCATTGCAAATGAATGTAGCAAGGAATAAAAATGGGATGCAAACCTCAAATCTGTAAAATGGGCTGAAAGTAGAAGATGGGGGCACCTTTAAATCAGTCTTTAGGAGTGATTTGGTGGCTAGTTGCACCTCCTCAACATAGATTTCTCCATGAATTACCATAGGAATCTATCTCCAACCTTTGTCAATGAGTGATCTTGGATGTGAATTGAGCTTGAAGACCTACAAAAATCCCTAGCTTGTTGTCCAAAAGCTTCAACTTTTTTGTTTGAGAGATGAATCTTCTTGACGAAGATGTTTTGCACTTGGTTTTTGGAGTTGGATGTGAAAAATGACTAAGAGAGAGAGTGGAAAAATGACCTAACAATAAGTATATATAAGCAAAAATACCCAATTTTCAAGAATTTTGACCTAAGAAGCTGACACCCATCAGGAATTTGTGATAAAATATTCATTTTCCCGCTTGAAACTTCAAAAATGCTCAAAAAGGACTAGGTCACCAACTTGGGCGATCTAGTCCCACTAAGGGATTTTGATGTGGGAACAATACTTTTTGAATGGTTTTGATATTTTTTGTTAAGGGTTGAATGATCCCTTGGGTATAACAGGCCTCCAAGTCAAAATTAACAACCTTAGGGTTCTATAAATGTTGTTTTAGGGTGATAATTGATGAAATGGGACCAAAAGTAGGACCGAAATGGGCACAAAATTATCCTTTTCTTCAAAGGTATACATTTTTTGGTGACACATTTAGCCCCCACTTTAGCATCCATATGGATCTACGTGCATATGTAAGCTAAAGGAATCTAAAAAAAACAATGCACCTTCATTTTCATAAAATGATACTCATTTAAAAGGTGGGAGAATGAAGCCCCCAGTGTAGTTATCTAGAAAACCACAATGTTAGGAACTCCATCCTGCAACACAAATTCATTAGAAGTCCTATAATTCCTCTTATCTAATCCCTAAAGATAAAATTTGAGGGTAGATGTATGGCCCCCCTTGATTTCGCTTGCTTTATGGAGGTGGAATCAAGGTAGCCATCTAACCACATCAAATGAGGACATGCATATCAGAGGGAATATCCAAGTACCATGCCTCATAGTGATAGGTGAGTGATGATGTAGGGAGTGGAAAAATGATTCTGACACAACAAACGACATAAAAATGGAGATCACGAGCACCCAAAATTTTAATTTTAATGAAAAAGCACACTAAAAATGTTAACAAAGTGAAAAGGTACAATGTGCACATGTGTGTAAAAGTGAGATAGTTAAAAAGGAATGAAAAATAGTAAACATGCACTCAATTTCTAATTTACCTTTTTAGTATTTAAGAGTGGGAAGGAGAGAGCAAAAGAATGTCGATCACACATGATTTCACCCCCACGAGAATGGATGTATTGCATGATTAGGTGGCGAGTGGCAACTGCCAGCATGAGGTTAGTTGATTCGGGAGACTTTGCTTTGCGATTTTTTAATAATAGGATGAATTTAATGCTTACTTAGAGTATATTAGGACCTTGTATTTTTTTTTTGCAAAGTGTCCCTTTTGTTTGCAAAGTGTCCCTTTTGTTCACAAAGTGTCCCTTTTGTTTTCAAAGTGTCTTGTTTCTTCGCAAAGTGTCCCTTTTCTTTGCAAACTATCCCGTTTCTTTGTGAAGTGTCCCAAAAGGGTTCTAAAGTGTCTAGGGCCATAGGAAAAGCACTCTAGAACAACATTAGCACACTTACCTAATGAATTAGAGTAAAATTGAATAAATTAGATGATTTAGATAACATATTGTGAAAATTTGTATAGGTATCCACTTGTTCACGGTAGCGTTTAGGTAGGAGACAAATGAGTTTCCTTAGAGACTTGGCTCCAACCCTATTGGCAACGAAGACAAAGCATTTGCAAGTAGTGGGTATCTATTGGGCATATATTATGCCACCCATGATATATCATGATGCTATGCTGATGGCATTATGTGAGAGGTGGAATGCAGATACATGCAATTTTCACCTACCCATAGATGAGAATACCATTACATTAGAGGACGTCCATCACATTCTCTGAGTTCCTATTTGGGGGGAGCATGTGGGGCTACAGAGGGGACGGTCCTTTTGAGAGCAGTGGGTAGACATGCAGTACTGCCTCAAGGGTCTCATACATGATGATAGAGTAGCAGGATGGATAGATTTGGCGATGTTACTCTATTCATGAGCACCAGTGGTGAGCTATATTATGATGCATATAGCTGCTTTGGTCCTCTTGCCGAATGGGCGAGAAGCACATTTGGAGGGTGGACTGGTACATCTATTATGGTGCATGGCAGAGCATCAGACGTTATGTTGGCATATGGCTTCTAGTGTTTTCATTGATGGAAACCTAAGTCATTCATCCAATCCACAATCGAGTTTTGGTTTACACCGGCAAAATCGAGTGAAGAACAGGCATTAAATTAAAGGCATAAATGTTGATCTGAATACCTCACCGGACTGTTATTTTGTGTTGTGGATCTCAAATAAAGGTTTGTTGATGTTTATAATACCTTATTCATGGAATATATCGATGCACATTAACTGGTGTAGGATCTAGGAGATCCGGTGCACTAATCTTTTAGTTATCTATGCTAGAAGGCCAACTTGTCAAATATAGTAATTGCGGATGTATAAAGGGTAATCAATTAAATGTTTTTGTGTTCAGATATGTTTATTTGGGTCCCTCCTATTTTTAGGATGACTATGGATGGTGCGAATAAATATTTTATTAAGGATCTAGCCGATAGTTGAAAATCACTTAATGTTTTATGAAGCTGACATATGAATGATCAAACCCTTATTGGGGTTATATATATGAGATCAGTTTTATCATTTTGATATAGCGAATGGATGGAATATGAAGTATACTAGTGTGTGGTGAAAAATTTAGAAGGGTAATAGTGTGAATTCATCTATACATAAATTTATGATGCGAAGAGAAAAAAAGGGTAGAGCAGAGCAGAACGAAGTGCAGAATCTAATAGAGGATCCAAAATATAATCTATGAGCTTAACCAAAACTGTAACTTGGCATAAGTAGATGCTACTATTTCAGTTCAACCTTCAGATGGTTTTAATCTGAACTTTTGTAAGGCAGTGAGCTCTAGGCAGTGTTCCTGAATGCAAGTGCATTCTCTTTTGTAAAACTTTTATTTGAGTACTCAAATTGTGGATTAACCTCCACCGTGGATTTTCCCCTAACAGGATTTCCACACAAAAATCCTTGTGTTATGGTGTTGTGGATGATTAATTTATGAGTTTGCATCTTTTCCTTCGGTTTATTGTTCAAATCGTTTTAATATCAAATTAATAAAGCTAATATTTTTAGAACATTGATTCACCCCCCCCTCTTAGTGTTCCTTGAGTCAAACAATTGGTATCAGAGTATCTGGTTCCTCGAAATAAATTTAGTAGCTTTAGGTGGATCTTGGAATGTGATGGAATCTGGTAGTCTTCAACAATAGCTTTTGGTGGAATGTGATGACCTTGATTAGTCTAAAGAATAATTCCAGGAATTGAAAGAAAATCTTAGGGATGCTGAGAAATTCATTCACACATTGAAGGATCAGATTGTTAAATCCAAGGAGAAGTTGAAAGATCAATGTGAACAGATTAAGCAACAAGAGATCGAAAACATGGATGATGCTCACTTGAATCAAAATTTGAAGGAAATAAATGAAGAATGTGAAAAGCTTGCCAGAGATAATGCTACCCTAAAACATGAAATGGAATCTATGGTGATGAAGCTGACTAAAGAGATTGAAGAAAGGAATAAGAATGAGGAGAACCTTACTCAGTCATTAAAGGATAAATTTGATGAATGTAGAAGAGTAAATGGAGAATTCATTTAGATGGGAAGTGAACTACTACAATTTAGAAACAATGGAGAAGAACTTGGAAAATAGATTGTCATTCTCAAAAATGAACTTACTATTGCAAATGAATATAAAAAGAAGTTTAAGATTAGTTCAATGAAGCTTGATGAGTTGACTCAAGGACAAAAGAGTGGAAATTATAAGAGAGGTCTCGGATATGAAAAAAGAGAAATTTCCAGTTCTGGACAAAAGAATTTCAGACAGGGAAACCAAATGAACAAAGGTGGAAGGTATCTGGTAAGACAACCTAATGCTCAAAATTTCAATAGATACCATTTTACTTACAATAAATTCGGTCATGTGGCTCCTCAATGTAGAAGTAATATGAAATCAAGAGATTCATCATTTTCTGGTCAGTGTTTCAATTTTAAAAAATTTGGTCATAAATCAATTGAATGCAAAAATTCGTTAAACTACTCTATCAATAGAAGGAATATTGAATTTTTTACATGTGGAAGACTTGGACACATTGCTAATCAATGCATATTAGGAACAAATCAATGGAATTATTGGTCTGGAAAAGGAAATACTATGTGCTACAATTGCAATAAATATGGTCACATTGCAAGATTCTACATAAATAAAAATGTGGATAGAAGAGGTCTGGTATACAGAGGCAGAAATATACAGAAAGATGACAAAGGAAAAGGAAAAGTGACTGTAGATGAAATAAGAGATCAGATGAAGAAAACATGGGTAAGGAAGAATGAGTCTGATGCTGGAAATGGTTCTGCACTGGAACCTTCTTTCAAAAATTAATTTCAGGCCATTGGCCTAGGGGGAGTTGTTCAAGAAAATATTTTATCCCCTGTCCATAGTTGGTACCAAAATGTGAAGGATGGTCAAAAATTTGTATTAATGGTATGCAGAGGTTTTGGAGAACTTTCACAAGAGAATTCAAAGAATCATGGGTTCATAGAAGAATTTTTCTCTCGTTGTTTGAGAAAACAAAGTATCCGGAAAACCTAGGGAAAATGCATTTATTGCAAGTGTATGAACTATAAAAGTCAAGTTGGAACCCTAATTTTTCACTTTTCATCAAAGAAGAGAAGAAGGAGAGAACTCGGTAGAATAATTTCAAAATCAATGAAATTGATTCGTCGGTAATTCTCAAAATCTATCAGGTATTTCAGTTGTTTTTGGATTTTTTCGTACAATTCGGTGTGCGGTCGATAAACGAAAAATATGGAAGAAAGAATGGAATAAATCAAAGGGTCAATAATTTTGGATGAATACAACAGTGAAAAGATTAGGTCCATGAGTAATTTGTTGTTTCCCGATGAATTGAAGAGGTTGAATGAAGTCAAACACAAGAATTTGGATATTTGGAATGAGTTTCCATACTTTGAGAACGCATAATTCATTAAATTCATCTTGAGAAGATTGCATGACAACACTTTGATTCTAGATAAACCCTACATCATTTGGAAGGAGGCAATAAAAAATTTGATTGGATTATTCAAAGTCAGAGACATACCGAGGAAGAAATCCATCTGAAACAAAGAAGTTGAAACCCTAACTAGAGTAATTGGAGATTAGAGGGCACTGATAATTTCGACAATCAAGAATCCTATTACAAAGTACATTGCACACAAAATATCATACAAATTCTTTTTCAGAAACAAATAAGGAGAAACTTCGGCTGGTGCAGTTTACATCTCCCACAAAATGATAATAGAAGGTCAGAACTTTGACTTGTGCAGATTGATAAAGGATCAACTAATGGAGAATGTGCAATTAACAAAAGAGATAGGCTACCCTTTCAGGTTCGGTTCTCTGGTCATATGCTTAGTAATTTACTTCTTGAATTGTTTTCCAAAGATCAAAAATGTGTTGTGGAAAGTAAATGAACCGGTATACAAACAAATATACTCATATTCTAAGAGCTTGGCTAATTGGGATCAAGAATTTGAAAATTTCTTTAAGAACTTGCTTGGAAAGTGTGACTCAGTCATAATTTCTCTTCTGGTAAGAACAATTGAATTTGGTTCCTCTTTTGGTGGCATGGAGAAAAAGAAGAAAAGATAAAAAGGAACTACTGAATATAGCCCTCTAGAATGGAAGATTCCCAAAATTGAAGGAAAAGGAAAGGAATAGGAAATTGTGGATATTCCAGATGAATAATCTAATGAAGAAACTAAGGATCCATAGGGAAATGAACAAGAACCAGAAAAGGAAATGTCAGAGGAAAGTGAAGAAGACGATGACTTGACAAAAGAGAAGCTACAACAACTTATTCAGGAGGAAGATGTAATGCAGAAAATTGCTAAGTTATGGTCTATCAGACCATCATATGATCAGGATATGATTCTGAGTGTACTAAACTCTCATGTTGAGCACTGCAAGATCAAATTGGAAAGTTTGCAGAACATTCTACCTGAAGAAATGATTGAATGCAGTAAAGAAACAAAGAACTTTGAGTTTCAAAACAAAGAAGAAGGTGAAGTTATTTCACATTTGAAGGGACGGTTTAGGCTATCACTTACCAAATTGAAGAAGAAAATGAATGATTTGAGACAATTCATAAGTGAAGCTAATAAAATCTACAACTATTGCATATGTTGGCCTCATGCAGTTGGAAAATACAAAGAGAAATTTGAGCAGATTGAAATAGAGTTGAATGGGATTGGAAAAATCTTTGATATGTTTCAAGATCAGGATGGCACAATCAAGAAAAATATTCAAGAGCTATAGTTTGAACACAAAAAAGTTCAATTCACCAAGAACACATTTGTGGACACTTTTTGGAAAGTGAAGGATCTAATCGAATACATATTGGAACAAATGGTTGAGATACTAAGGAAAGGTGAGAAATTAGAGGAAGAAATTACAATTCTAGAATCCCTCACTAAAATTTTCAACAAGACATCCAAGAATAATAGCATGATCATAATCATTGGGATCACAACAGATGCTTGGAAGAAGTTCCTTCCAAAAATGAAGGAAAATCATAAGATAATTTTCTAACTCTTTTTTCAAAAGTTTTGAATCAGTTTTTAATTTTTGGAGATTTTGAACACATGTTTTATCATTTTTGGCATATGGTTTCTATGCTATATCATTGATATCAAAGGGGGAGAGAGTGTAGTGAAAAATTCCTCATCAATCTTAGGGGGAGCTATGTCCTAAAATTTTTGAACCATAGGGTAGAGAGAGCAGTGCAATATGGCAATGTACTCATAATGATTCTGACACTTAGTCATTTTTCACTAAGTGTTGCCATCAATGCCAAAGGGGGAGATCATTGGCATATGGCTTCTAGTGTTGTCATTGATGGCAACCTAATTCATTCATCCGATCCACAGTCTAGTTTTGGTTTACACCGGTAGAACAAAGTGAAGAACATGGCATCCAATCAAAGTCATAAATGTCGATTTGAATACCTCACCGGACTGTTATTTTGTGATTTGGATCTCAGAGAAAGCTTTTTTGATGTTTTTAATACCTTATTCACGAAATATCTCAATGCGCATTAACTGGTGTATGATCTAGGAGATCTGGTGCACTAATCTTTTAGTTATCTGTGCTAGAAGGCCAAATTTTCAAATATAGTAATTACGGATGTATAAGGAGTAATTAATTAAATGTTTTTGTGTTCGGATATGTTTATTTGGGTGCCTACTATATTTAGGACAACTATGGAGGGTGTACACAAATATTTAATTAAGGATCTAGTTGACACTTGAAAAGCACTTTATGTTTTATGCAGCTGACATATGAATGATCAAATCCTTGATAGTGGATATATATATGAGATCGGTTTTATCGTTTTGATATAGCAAATGAATGGAATTCGAAGTATAATAGTGTGTGGTGCAAAATTAAGAAGGGTAATAATGTGAATTCATTTGTACATTAATTTATGATGCAAAGAGTAGAAAAGGGAAGATCAGAGCAAAGTACAGTAGAGCGAAGTGCAAAATCTGACAGAGGATCCAGAATATAATCTATGAGCTTAACCGAAATTGTAACCTGGCATAAGTAGATGCTACTATTTTATTTCAACCTTCAGATGGTTTTAATCTAAACTTTTGTAAGGCTGTGACCCTTCCCTTTGAGCAATGAGCTCTAGGCAGTGCTCCTGAATGCAAGTGCATTCTCTTTTGTAAAACTTTTATTTGAGTACTCAAATTGTGGATTAACCTCCACCATGGTTTTTCCCCTAACAGGGTTTCCACACAAAAATACTTGTGTTATGGTGTTGTGGATGATTACTTTATGTGTTTGCATATTTATCTTTTGTTTATTATTCAAATGGTTTTAATATTAGATTAATAAAGCTAATATTTGTAGAATTCTAAGTCACCCCCCCTCTCAGTGTTCCCTTGAGTCCAACATGGTATATGCCTAGGGCCGATGCATTCTAGCACATTTGTACTATGACCTCGATCGGTTTTTTTATGGGAGCTGGATAGTATGGTACACTACACGCTCTTATAGGTATGGTGCTTAGAGAATATCACATGTACACGACCAGTTGGCTTCCCATATCCGAAAGTAGTGGGATATCCAAGAGAATTTGGGTATCCATTGTGATGATTATGGAAGTACGGTGATCTGCACTTTTGGAGAGTGATATTCAATTGACTAGATGAGGAGGATATCTTGTGGAAGTCATACCAACTTGTTCTCCAGTGGCCAGATTATACTAGACAATTGAGGATATTACAGATGACCAGGTTCCTGGTAGGATGACACGATCAGATAGTGTGACCATTCTACTATGATCGGGTTATAAGGCAGTTTGGATAGGTACAAATACCATCATAGCCATGATCATCATTCAGGAGGTTTGTTCTTTGAAGTGCTTGGAGGCCAGGGGATATAAAATGATTCACACTCAATGATGTCATCAAGAGTGATTCGAACTATTCAAATCATGACCAACCACCTGTAGATGATGCAGATGATGTTGGGGCCATAGGGGACCACAAGGAATGGTGGAGATCATCATGACTAGAGCCATTTTTACTGATGGATGAGCTAGTGGGAGAGGCCGAGCCTATGCCAGATGAGGGGGACGATAGGGCTGAGGAGACATAGTATAGGGCTACTGAAACATTTATAGATATTATTGATGAGGAGTATGATGAGGATGCAAACCTAGATTATGATGGACAAGAGAGAGAGGATGAGGAGGAGGAGAAGAGAGTAGAAGAGCCACCCCTAAGTGAGGACGATGATTTTGTAGCCGAGGACCGATACAAGCAGGGAGAGGTCTCACCTATACATAGGACTAGATCTTGGACAATAGTAGTAGTAGGTGCCAAAACTTATAGCCGAGGGGAGGCAAGCACATATTCTATGCACCCTACACAAGATGAGGTGGACATGCGACCTTCTACCAAAGATATAGGTGATGATATTTTATTTTGATAGATTTATTTGATGTGAGCTTTAATACATATATATCTATATGATGATGTGTTACTAATGATACTCTTGTTTTATTTTGCATGGCTTGTAGAGGGTTGGCGAGAGTTCTTGCATCAAACAACCCCATAGATACTACCAACGACCTTTGACGAAGAGGAGATGGATACTGACTACATGCTCCCAATGATCATGGAGAGAGACCCAGAGACCCTAAGACCCTTCACAAGATTTCGGGCAGCCTATGAGGGCCTGAGGAGGTAGGTCCACCGAGTGAGAGTTGCACCACAGGCACATCCATCACAACCTCCAAAAGAGGTGGAGAGACTAGAGAGGGATCAAGTAGCAAGTGAGCATAAGTTGGATCTCACATAGATGGGAGGATTAGAGTTCACACTTAGAGTCGACGGATCATGGTCATGATCACACATGACTATCTCCCGACACCCTACTACCGATACAACATGACTACCAGATCTTGAGGGATCTAGTAATCACAGTCCTTAGTGACACTGTATATCATGATGATATGTATAAAAGACTTTTGATATATGTATATATATCCATTTGTATTTTATATGTTGTAATTTAATTGTGTGGATGTTAAATGACAATGTGATTAACTAAATAGCCCTTGTTAGAGTATTTAATTAATGACAACTTGATTTAATAGAATGTATGTGATAGAATTAGAACATATTTAGAATGTATGTTAGATTAGACATTAAGATTAAATATGTTATGTGCTTATGATGTTAAAGGAACATAACACACAAAAGGGGAAAAGTTGAATAGTATGAAATCTAAAGTAATTATACAAAATTAATTAAATAATCACTTTAGTGTTTATGACACAAGCATGATGATGTGTCAAGAATGAAGCAATGGGAGAGCCCAAAGGATAGGATCCGGTGTCTTCAACAACACTGGTTTATAAATCATACCATTCAGGAGGGGATTACACATAATACCGATGCAAATGCATGGCATTAATCAGATCTCGAAGGGGAGTTGCATCACACTTGATTAGGGTATAAGCACCAGATCCATAATTGAAATCGACGAAATAGGGGCCAAGCCAATTAGGACTGAATTTACCTTTATCAGTGTAATTGATGGTGGTGTTGTGTTGGTTTTTATATAAAACCAAATCACCTTTGGTAAAGGTTTGAGGAATTACACCAACATCATATTTGTGTTGCAACTATTTAGCGTAAGCTTGAAGATGCTCAAGAGCATTGATGCATTGTTCATCAAGATTTTCAAGTTGGTGTAGATGTTGTTCCGCATAAGTGTCATTATCAATGAGACTTTGGAGAGCAATCCTCAATGTGGGGATTTCTAACTTTTAAGGGAGGATAGCCTCGATACCATTGACAAGGTTAAAAGGGGTATTTCCCATCAAATAACGAACACTCGTGCGATATGCCCATAGTGCATATTGCAATTGTGTATGCCAATATTTTTTGTTTTGATTGATAGTCTTCCTAAGGATTTGCTGCAAGATTTTATTAGTAAATTTGGCTTGACCATTTGACTGAGGGTAGTAAGGTGTGGAAAATTGATGTTGGATATGGAAGGTCTCAAGGAAATTCTTCACATCATTATTACTAAAGGGAGTACCATTATTCGAGACTAATGTGGAAGGAAGGCCAAAGCAACCGATAATGTGTTCCAATAAGAAATGACATATCACCTCAGTGGTTGTGGATCAGAGGGGAATGGCTTTGACCCAGTTGGTGAAATAAATAGTAGCATTAATAATGAATGTATTTCAAGCAGAAGAAGGTGGGGAGATTTTTCCAATTAGGTCCAAGTCCCACACAGAGAATGGAAAATAGGTATTTGGGCATGAAGCTTTGAAGTAGGAGCGTGGATCAAATGACTATGTTCTTGGCATTGATGACATCGCTTAACATACACATAGTAATATTTTTCCATGTTTTTCTAGTAATATCCCATGCGAAGGAGTTTTTTAACTAAGGTTTTTCCTCCAAAATGTCCTCCACAAGTACCAGAATGGGCTTGTTCAAGGGCAATATGAGTTTTGGCATCCTTGAGGCATCGTAGAAGGATTCCATCAAAGGATCTGTGGTACAATGTGTCAGCAAGGAAGATATACTTAGTGGCTAAATTTTTTAGGAAAGGGCGGGTATTTTTAGTGGTGGGTTCGGGAATGGTACCATCTTGTAGATAATTGTAGATGGAATCATACCATTCACACAGATTATCGGGAAAAGTGGGACAAATATCAGTATGTCAATCATTGATGGAGGGTTGCATAATGGGATGAATGGTAAAGATGATTTGTTCAGAAGGGTCGGCAAGAGATACAAGAGAGGTTGCACTAGCCATTGCATCCACATGCCGATTGTCTTTGCGAGGGATATTATCAATGGTAAAGGAGTCAAATTTTTCTAATAGATTGAGAATGAGATCCTTATATTGTGAGAGTTTATCATGTTTAGTTTGATAGAGACCATTGATTTTCTTAATTACTAATTGAGAATCACCATAGATCTTAATAATTTTAACCGTCATGACAAGAGCAACGCATAATCCAATGATTAACGCTTCATACTCAACTGTGTTATTCGTACATAGGAAATTGAGATGATAGGATAAGGGAATAGTCTTACCAATAGGTGGAATTAAGATAACTGAGGTACCGAAGCCTGTTGTACATTTGAACATAGGTGAAGAGGGGAGCATCCACATCAAGAAATTCAGGGTGCTTAAGTGTAAGGGTGGTTCTTGATGTGCATGAGATAGTATTGATATTGAGAGAGGGTCGTTGATTGGATTTTGTATCTTTAGAAAAGGAAAACCCTAGACTGGTCTTAGTTCCTTGTGTATTAGGTTCAATGGGTACATGGATGCCTTGCTCATGCTTGTCGCATCATTTACCAGTGTAACCCAATTATTTCACAAGATCATAACCACATCCATAAAATCTTGCCATTTCTTGTGGGTTAGGGGGTTGTTGATGATCTATCTCATCAATTTTTTTTTGCATATGTGGCATTTTATTCCAAAAGAGATGAGGTAGATGTGTAAGAAGGGTGTTCCTCTTGTTTGGTAGAAAGGACAACACATTGTTAATTGTGGGTCTCCACTTTGCGCGTGACACTACACTCACACATAAAGTAAGGAGTAAATTCTAAAGAGCCCCAATCATCCCCAAGTAAATTAAACATGAGTATATATTCAGATTGGTCCTTCTCAGGAGGGGCAATATTAGAGGTAGGAATTAAGGTATGGAGAGGACTTGAGGTGCCCTTTTTGAGTTGTAATCAACTCTCAGGTTTGGGATCGATTTCAATTTCATAAACTTTATTATCATATACATATTTCATTTTGCGATGAAGGGTTGAGGGTACCGCATGCATCTCATGTATCCATGGTCAGCCCAAGAGGAGGTTATAAGAAAGATCATAGGGAATGACATAGATAGGAGTGTGTAAGGTAACCATTTCAACAGTAATGGGTAAGGTGATGCCACCAAGAGGTTGCTTTGTAACATTATCAAATCCTCTATTGGATAAGGAATCAATATGGATTTGTGTTCGATTGACAT
The DNA here is from genome assembly GCA_007115665.2 of Sequoiadendron giganteum. Classification (NCBI taxonomy): domain Eukaryota; kingdom Viridiplantae; phylum Streptophyta; class Pinopsida; order Cupressales; family Cupressaceae; genus Sequoiadendron; species Sequoiadendron giganteum. The sequence goes on from CM021102.1 coordinate 341,325, forward strand.
GTAACCTATCAAGAAGCTTCACACTACACACATTTAGGGAAGAGCCATTGTCAATGAGGGTCCTTTTGATACCTATCTGATCATACTGGGCAATAATCATAAAGGTTTCATTTTTTTTTCATAATTCTAATTGAAAAAGCTCATGTGGATAAAAGGTAATATCCACATTAGTTGTCTGCATGTCATGGAGGAGATTTTCCACATCATTAGTATTCATACTTAGAGGGACCACTATCTGTTGTAAGGTTGTTTGAAGCATGGAGTGATAGTTAGAAGAATTCAAAAGGAGATCCCAAAGGGATATTTTGGAAAGATTTTTTTTAAGTTGTTCAACCAAATCATACTCCCTAAGTTGTGAGTTGAAATGAGGAGCTACAGGTAAGGTGGGCTTGGGTAATGGTAGTGAAGTGGAGGGAGATGATTGTTGGGGATGTGGGTTATTATGGGTATAATGAGTGTGGGCAACGATATCGTTCTGAGGAGGGTAAAGGGTAAACTCAGGTTGGAGGTTTAGGAGAAGGTGGGTAAAGAATGAATGTAACTGAGGTTGTATGGCATTGACATCTTTTGTTTTAGTTTTGTCATCACAACAAACCATAGTGGATGAAGTAGGGGAGATGAAATTGTGGAGGATGTCATCTAACATGCCCATACCATCACAACTAAAAGGTTTGGAAGAGAAGGGTGGGGAAGGGGTAACTAGGGTGGGGAAGGGGTAACTATATCATCACCAACCTTAGTGGATGAAGTGAGTGAGAGGAAGCTTTGAAGAGCTTCATCTAACTTATCAAAATCATCACTACTAAAAGATTTAGATGATATAGTATTCCTATAATGAAGAAGTGTGTGCATTGTATCATGTGAGTTGTCTATGTTTTTTAGGGGTATGTTTCACAGAATTGACTTTGAAAGAACTAGGAACTAGAGAAAAAAATGAAACATGTAAAGCTTTAATGCTACTTTTAAATGTCATTTTAAGCTAATAATAACCATATAACACAGAAGAACAAAAATAGAACCAAGAATTAACAAAATGAAGTAGAAAGTATAGAATCGAGACAGAAAATGCAAAAATTATTGATGCAAAATGTCTACTGGGACTAGGTCGGTTCATGACTTAGTCCTGTTATGTATTTTTTTGAGTTTTTTTTGTGTTTTCTGATGAAAAATGCAAGTTTTTGGAAGATAAAATGTAGAGGTAGAATATTTATGCCAAATTGTTGTATCATCCAAGGAAATGAATGCCAAATATGATTCTTTTTCACTAATACAAGATGGAAAACCCTAGGATTCTTGTTTACACAATCCAACATCCAATGCAATGCTAAAGAAAGAGCTCCTAGTATGAAAATGCAATTGAAATCAGAAGTATGTAATGTGTTGAAATGCAGGTTCACCAAAATAAACCACAAAATTTAATTCTTTTTTGTGGGGTAAAAGAATATGTCCTCTACAACTTTCTAGGGTTTCACCTAGAAGGAAGAGGGTTTTCCTTCACCTCCAGTGGGTACCAAATCTTGTGATTCATTCAATGCTAGGGATTCAATATGTAAGTGGGGTGTGGAAAGGTTTTGAGATGTAATATGTAAACCTAAGTATTTTAACCTAAACCAATAGAATCTATGATGCTGGAAAACACATGATGTATTATAACAATGCTAAAATGAAAGAAATATGAGCAAATTAATCTAGCAGATCAAAGAAGTGCACCTAAAAAATGAAGAGGGCTGAAGCAGAGAATGTGGAAGTCACTGGAAATTTGGAAAATTAGGGTTTTGAGTCACCTGGGACACTTACGCCAAGTGGGGCGACCTAGTCCTTTTTCAGGAAACTACTCTGAAAGCCATTTATGTCAATTGGGTCTCCAAATTTTTAACTTTCAGTGTCGAAAAGCTTCAGTGGGACTAGGTCACCATTATGGGCAACCTAGTCCCTTTCATCTTTTCTAAAAAAATTGAAACTAGACACGGAGGCCTCTGGTCTGTGTTTTGCTTCTTCATTGGAATTTGGATCCAAATCTACAAAATAACCTATAAAACATAAGATATTTGTGTTTCTAATGTGGGATTTGCCTTGGTCAAACCCCTAGTTTGTATTTATACTTGTAATGGAATGGAAAATCTACATAAACCCTAGCCCTAAGTGTGTCTAGAACTAGGAAAACTCGAAACACAACAAAACCCTATTCTATTATGCTAGAAGAAGAGGTATGTACAATATTTGATATGATGCAAGACTCTAACCCTAGAAACCCTACACCATTGCAAATGAATGTAGAAAGGAATGCAAATGGGATGCAAACCTCAAATCTATAAAATGCGTTGAAAGTAGAAGATGGAGGCACTTTGAAATTAGTCTTTAGGAGTGACTTGGTGGCTAGTTGCACCTCCTCAACCTAGATTTCTCCATGAATCTCCATAGGAATCTATCTCCAACCTTTGTCAATGAGTGATCTTGGATGTGAAGTGAGCTTGAAGACCTACAAAAATCCCTAGCTTGTTGTGCAAAAGCTTCAAATTTTTCTATGTGAGAGATGAATCTTCTTGACGAAGATGTTTTGCACTTGGTTTTTGGAGTTGGATGTGAAAAATGACTAAGAGAGAGAGTGGAAAAATGACCTAAAAACAAGTATATATAAGCAAAAATACCTAATTGTTAGGAATTTTGACCTAGGAAATTGACACCCATCGGGAATTTATGATAAAATATTCATTTTCCCGCTTGAAAATTCAAAAATCCTCAAAAAGGACTAGGTCGCCAAATTGGGCGACTTAGACCCACTAAGGGATTTTGAAGTGGGAACGGTACTTTTTGAATGGTTTTGATATTTTTTTTCAGGGGTTGAATGATCCCTTGGGTATAACATGCCTCCAAGTCAAAATTAACAACCTTAGGGGCCTATAAATGTTGTTTTAGGGTGATAATTGATGAAATGGGACCTAAAGTAGGACCAAAATGGGCACAAAATTGTCCTTTTCTTCAAAGGTATATAATTTTTGGTTACATAGGAGGCACCCAGGACATTGAAGTAGCTAAGAGGCCTACAAGGAAGACTCGAGTCTATCCATTGATTCATAGCACAAATGGTAGACAAGGCAATCCCATATTTTCATCTACTCCACAAGGGGGTAGCATACAAATGGGACAAGATGTGACCAAGCGTTCAACAAGATCAAGGAGTACTTACTCACACCACTAGTCCTTATGCCACCAATTCTAGGAAAACCCTTGATCTTATACATATCAGCAACAACAGTTACCCTTTGCGCTCTCTTAGCACAACATGATGAAAATGGGAAGGGTAGAGCTATTTACTACATCAGTAAGACCATGGTGGGACATGAGTGGAACTACACACCCATTAAGAAAGCTTGCCTGGTAGTTGTGTTTTCAGCCCAAAAATTTAGGCATTCTATGCTGGCACATCAGATCAAGCTCATTGCATAAATAGATCCACTCAAGTATCTACTTTCCAAGGAAACTATCATAGGATGAATAGCGGAGTGGGTTATGATCCTGACAAAGCATGACATTGAGTATGTAGAACAGAAGGCTATCAAAGGACAAGCAATCACACATCAACTGGAAGAAGCGCCAATATATGTAGAGAATCCACTTATTTCAAAATTCCCTGACAAATCAATCTTCAACCTTAGTGTAGCAGATCACTGGAAAATGTACTTTGATGGATCCCACACACAACACGGGTTAGGAGCGAGAATATTCTTTTTCACTCCACAAGGGGATTGCATACCTAAATCATACAATTTGTCATTCCCGTGCATGAACAACGTCACAAAATATGAGGCTCTTGTCATAGAGCTAAGAATTGCAGTTGAATGGAAAATTATGGCACTTAAGGTCTACAAGGACTCACAGCTAGTAATCAACTAGGTAAACAATGAATATCAAACAAAGGACGACAAGTTGACTCCATACAAGAAATGGGTGGAAAGCCTCAAGGAGTTCTTCATTGATATTACATTTGAATAGCTACCAAGAGAAAATAATAGAGCAACAGATGTAATCACTCCTCGAAATCCCACACAACATCCCAAAACAAGAATTCCTCATAGAATAGCTTCTCATACCAGCATTTCAGGTACTAGAGTCTAAATTTGTGTGTGAAATCGTTGGTCTCGGTGATCCCTGGTACCATGATATATACACCTACTTGAGAATAGGAGTTCTCCCCACCGACATAACTCTGAACCTCAAAAGATCCTTTGTTAAAAATTCATCTCATTTTGTCATCCTAGGAGAAACCTTGTACCGTAGAAGCATTGAAGGGACCCTTTTACATTTCCTAAACACTAAGGAAGCCTTAACCACTTTAACCGAGGTACATAACAACATTTTTGGTTCACATTCAAGAAGTATGACCTTCACTAAGAAATTGTTGAGGATGGGGTACATGGAAAGAGAAGCACATAACTATGTCAAAATGTGTTTGTAGTGTCAATAGCATGGGAACCTCATCCATGCACTGGCTCAGGAGCTCAACCCAAGTATCACACCTTGGCCCTTTTCATAGTGGGGTCTCGATCTCATTGGTAAAATCACCCCCACCTCATCCAATGGGCACAAGTTTATCAACACTGCCATGGAGTATTTCACAAAGTGGGTGGAAGCCATTCACATGACCTACATTATAGGGAAGCAGATATCCAAGTTCATTCTTAATTACCTAATTTGTCGATACGGTGTCCCTCAAGCCATTATCTTAGATAACGGTACACCTTTCAAAAATCAAAATGTTCATGACCTATTCCAAAAGTTCAAAATCCAACATCGCTTCTCCACTTCATATTATCTCGAAGGCAATGGCCAAATAGAAGCTACCAATAAAACCATCCTAAAAATCCTTAACAAAATAGTCAATGATGTTGGTCGTGACTAGAATTTGTAGCTAAATCCCACCTTATGGGCCTATTGCACAAGAATTCACACACCAATAGGTGCCACCCCCTTCTCCCTAGTCTATGGATCAAAAGCCATACTCTCGATTGAGATCAAGCTCCAATCCCTAAGGATATCACTGCAGAATCTCATAACAGATGAGGAATACTGGGTCTCAGGATTGAATGAGTTGGAGCTACTAGATGAGCAACGTATGGATGCCTTAAAACACTTGCAAGTATATCAAAACCGTCTCAAGCAAAGCTACGACTAGAAAATTGGGAGTCAGACCTTCCAAGTCGGCGAGATGGTACTGAAGGAAAATAAGAACGTGCCAAATCCAGATAGCAAGGGTAAGTTTGAACCCAATTGGTTGGGACCATTTGTCATTACAACAAGCTACAATTCAGGTGAATATTAGCTATCAACATCCGAAGGGGAACCTCTATAGGAGCCTATGAATAGTTACCATATTAAAAAGTTTTATGTTTGATCTTTTTAGGGTAAAACCAAAAATACAAAAAAAGAAAAATATATAAAAATCCAAACAAAAATCAGAAAAAGGATTGAAAATAGTAAAGAGAAAACATTCATCCTCTAGTGAAAACAACTTCAGTGGTACTTTGGGAAAGTACCTTGGTGAAAACCTGGTAAACAGTCACCAAGTGTAAATAAATCACTCTCCATCCACCAGGATCTCTACGGTTTGTTTTGCATCATTCATCCACCACTTTTCGCATCATCCATCACATCTCATATCATCCTTCCATCCATGCATCTATGTCTATATCATAGCTTGATCCTTTGTTCATATCATGATCTCCCTAGTACTACTTGGCATATTCCCAAGGTCAGTTTGTCCCGCCTATCTTGAAGTAGTCTATCGCATCACAATGGGGGCATGTTCTTTCATCTGCATCAGATTGGATTCGTGTACATCCTTGAGGTTTTCCCTAAAAATAGAAAATCAGAAAACATTCATAAAATCCTTCAAAAAATCTAAAAAACATCCAAAACCTTTCAAAATAAAAAATAGGTCGAAAATCCAAAAAATCAAAAGTGGAGTCATCTTGTCGAACTACATCATCTCTGAGCTTGAACATAGGAAAGATTGATTTTTTATCATCCCCTGAGACACCCTAGGTCAGTCCTTTAGGAGTTTTCCACAGTAAACTGTTAATCCATCTTGTTCATCTGTCATCAATAAATCAAGTTTGTGTCAGTCGAACTAAGTGTTCTTTGCATGTATAATGTAGGAAAATCTCATCTGTTGATCAACTCATGAGACCCATAGGATAGTTCTTTAAGTTAGTCTCTCAAACAAAATCTCGAAAAAACCAAAAAAAATGGAAAATCCAAAAAGCAAAACAACCTCAAAACATTTCAAATATCCAAAAACATTCAAAAAATCCATGTCTCATCTCACTTTCATCCGCAATAATCAATCCGCACATAATAAATCATCATCATCATCCTTTGGTAAAGCAATCAGAAGAAAGTCTAGTAGGTTCAAAAGTGAAAGCCCAATCATCAAAGTCTTAGGACTAGGTTAGTAAGTAAGCAAGTTAGTCAACTCAGAGTATCAATAGCTTATCATCTAGTCAATCCCAAACCATCTGATAACATTTCCTAGGATGCATCCTTCCTACAATGGACATCAACATCAGGTATCATTGTAGTTTAGTCTTGGCTAGCGGTATGAAGAACATTAACTTGTTTGTTTAGTTTACCTTTGTCTTTTTGAATTATCTTATTTTGCACTCATATTGATGACCTCTTGATGATGTCCAAACAAAAGGATTTAGAGAGAAAGAAATGGGGCAATGATCATTATCTTTTTATCTATTGTGCTTGTTGGATATTCCTATAATATAACTTTGTCATGCGTGCTTTTTTGGGTTTGTAGGGAAGGTGTTTTAGGTGTCTTGTTGACCACATAGGAAGGATTTCCTTTCTATATTTTGGTCTGAGATGTTTAGAATATCTGAACTGCATTTTGAATGAGGTTTTGTATGCCAAGTGTGAACAGGAGTATTCCTATCTGATTGTCGAGTCAAATTCCATCACACTAGGTACAAAACCATCCTAGTTCTTTATACCTTGATGCATCGTACCTATGTGTATTATCAGACATAAGGTAAATGCCCCTTTTAAAATCCCAATTCTTGATTATCACTATCATCATCATCATTCATTGTGTAGGTGTTGGATCCTCTTTTCATTTTCTTCTATCTTCTCTCCATACTAACATCATACCATGACATTTAATCAAAAGCATCACTAATGCATCCACCCTGCATCCACAAATCATCAACATAATGCATCTGATATCATATCGTGTAGGAAACATTAATCATATCACATCATTGCATTTCATAAAAATATTTAAATTATCATCTTAAGTTACGAAGACTAATAGATATTTTTTATTCTAAGTATCATAAATATCATGGATCATCTCACACCATTTATTCATTACATAAATTGCATCACATGAGCATCATCATAACATCCATATATCATCCGTCATAAATGCATAAATAAAAGAAACAATAAAAAAAACATTATCATCGCATATATTCCATAAGTCATAGTGCATCACATAATCCATTAGGGGTATAATATAGAGACCATTTGCACATCATAACATTTGCATCCATACATCATCATCATAAAATGCATAGAAAAATACAAAAAAATGAAATGCATCCATAAACATTTGCATCACATCATAGCATCATACATCATATTGCATCACATAAAATAAATGCATCACGTAAGATAGAGTCACATCATTGCATCACATAAATTAATTACATCCATCTATCATGCATAAGTAAAATAGGACACATCTCATAAACGAATCGAACCATCTCATATATATCATCAAAAATACAACTGTCATGGTAAAAGATCAAGATCAAAGTGTGTGTATGAAGCATACAAATACCCATGGGGCTATCAAAAAATGGATCCCATGGATCAAAAATAATGTTGTATATGATCCAATTGGTAGCTATCCCTACTGGCTGAACCCCTCACCCTCTTGTTTCTCAGCATGATCCTCAGGCTACCTCATGCTTGTCTTCTATGAGAACTCTAGCAGTTGAGCCCCCACTGGTACAGCCTATCGATAATGCAACCTATAATACTCTGCCTCTTTGACTACCTCGGGGTATACCCACGTCAAAATTTTCCTACCTTCAAAAGTGGACGCCATACTCTCAAGCTCCCCTCTCTGGCCTATCTCCTGGTCCCACTCTAATCAGGCATGATCTCTCTCTGTAGTAAGGGCCTCGAACTGCTATCTAGCCTGGTCCCTCTCAGCCGTGAGTACCTACACCTATGCCTATAGATGTTGTATCAATACATCTCTCTAATCTGGATGAGGTGGTGGTGGTTGCAGGGGTTGTTGCTGGTGGTCTCTAGGGGCCTCTCCCTACTACCTATCCCCATCTCTCTATTGGACTATTGGAGGATTGTGTCCATCCCTCTACTACTATGGTTGATGTGGAGGTGGTCCTCCTCCTCCTAGGCCTCCCCCTCCATCCCCATATCCATCTCCTCTACCTCCCCACCCTCGCCCTAATAATCGACCTTTGGCTCTCTAGCATGGTAATGCTTTCCCAGGCATTGTCAATCTGACTAGCGGCATGAACCATGTTGTGTATGCTGCTATGATCCTTGTGTCTGCCTACCCTTGATCATAAGGCCATGGCCTGGCTACCAGCTATCTCAAAGAAGTAACTACCTCATCGGCTGGGATCAACCTGCCCCATGAAGTCTCCCTCATAGTACAAGAAAATGTGGCCACATATTGGTCATTGAGATGTTCATGTGTCTCCCCAAACTATCTAGCCACTCTATCTAGGAGATACCTCTCTATCATGGTATGCTCCCTCCCCTGCATAATTTTGTCTTGTCGAGAAAAGAACAGCTGCTATGCATCATCATACCATGCAAGCATTCCCAACCAAGGCCTCCAAGTAAATATTGTCATCTCACCTATAACCCTCCTCCAGTGAGGGATGTTGGTTGTCCCTCTGTTTATGAAGGTCAAGGCCCCTCTATATCACAAGACTACAAGATCTTCTGGCTCCATGGAGACTGGTGTAACCTATGGTCGGAGAACTACAATGTGCTCCCTGGCCCAGATGTGCAAGAGCATGACCATAGGCCCCGATGGACCTTCTATCCAAGTATGTGAACTCGTGAAGGTCATGGTAGAGTGAGGCCACAATCACTAGCCCCCATGCAAAGCACTATCTCTGGTGGAGCATCCACTCCCAGGTAAGACCCCATCTTGGATTGAAGTATCAACTACGTCGATCTAGTGCCACAAGTCCTAAAATGATGGCAATGACAAGCAATCTGAAGGTGGGAACTGAGCCCCTATATCGCTCTAGCTCTATCTGCCCCTTGGCAAAGATAATCTCCTCAAGCTCCATCACATCATAGCAGGCATCCCTCCCGACATCCACATAATAGATCACTCTCTCTCCCTCTCTTCGTGGATGGGAAATTGAAGAATGTTCCAAACAACCTCGAATGTGACTGTAGCCTCACCAGTGGGAAAGTGAAATGAGGACGTCTCACAATGGCATCCCTCTGCCAAGGCTGTCATCATGCCCAAGTGTTTCTGAATAGGATTTGTGTAGGTAATATACCAAAGCCCCATTGCCCCAAGGTGCTCCTAGAGCAGGTCATGTAAACTGACAAGTCTGCTATGTATCGGTGCCTTGTGCTTCTATGAATGAAGAATCCCTAGGTCCTCCTGCACAAGAAAATTCACAGCGTGAAGTTTCATAAAAAAATAGGATTTTATTTTGAGTTTTTGCAATTGAAAAAGAAAATGTTGCTTTTCTTCCAATTGTGACATTGTTTGGAAGTTCCAAACTGCACCGTTGGACACTCCAAACTCCAAACTGTGTTGTCGTGTCGTAGTTTCTTCATGTGTTAGTTTGACCCCCTATAGACATGGAAAATGGACAAGTTCAGTTCGGCACACTTGATCCTCATTACTAACGAAATTTCCTCCTAAATCATACTCTTAGCATTTCATCATATTTTGTCCCTTAATTTAATAAATCATTATTTATTTGATTAAGTCTTTCTCCTCTAGTGATTAAATTAATCAATTTAGTTTAATTAACCTTATATTTTTGTTTAATTAAATAAATAATTTTATTTAATTAAAATCTCTAAAGTCCTGTTATTAAATTAATTTGATTTAATGTAAAATTATTCCACTTAGTTAAATAAATCAAAATCATTTATTTAATTACGCATTTTCTCTCAATTCTAATTTAAATCAATTCATCAATTTAAGTCAAAATTGTAAAATCAGCTAATCCCTCATTAAATTAATCAAAATCTTGATTAAGTTAATCCCTATCACTAAAGTCTTCTAGAGACTGCAACTTGCACATGATAATAGATTTAATTCATTTATTAAATCTCTATTTTCCCTCACATGGCATAAAAAAAGGAATATTCCCTCAAGTTTGAATTCAAAAAGTCCAAGTGGATGGGTACTTCCAACAAAGCATTCACTCCTCTTACATGTCCTTGTGCATTGAGCTAAGTGGAATTTATTTCATTCCTTTTTCCCTCTCACATGTCATTTCCTCAATTTAAAATTCCACCTAATTGCATTTATTGGCACTTTGGCCAAAATGTACACAACCATCAACCATTCACATAGTGACAAGTAGCATTCAACCATTGGGTAAAAGTTAGTCCCACATTGCCCAAATCTAGATCTCTTCAAATCTATAAATTGGAGGCTTCTCTCCTCATTCTTTATCCACAATTTCATGCAAAGTTACTCTCTTAACATTGAGAGCCAATTTTGTGCACATCACTCCATACTTCATCATTTTCACAATTCTTAGCTAGGTTATGCTCAAATCTCATCATGGAGATTTGATCAATCTACACACTTCAAAATTAAAATTTAGGAGTTGGGAAAGGGCTGATTTTGACACACCAATCAGAACCAATTCCCCCATGGGATCATGAGTTTGCATGTTGTTTAAATTAGGATTTCTTTCATCTTTATATTTTGTTTTTCAATTTCCTAGTTTAAGTCTGTGTAAGTGGATTTCATGGGGAATCCTCATTTCACCTTGCATTTATCTCTGACAATGTGTTTGTTTGTTGCGTGTGTGCAGGTTTGAAATTAAGGGTTCACATCCTGGTGCTAGAAGGAGGGTTGATAGTAACAAAGAAATGATCTTATTAATCTCATTTCTATGACGTTTAGCGATCTTAGTAATCGGTTATTCCTGATTTCTGATGCATTTATTTAAATATTGGAATGCATTGAGCTAAACTTTGTCTTTACCATGTAGATTGTTGGTGAAATTAAATTTCAAACTAGCGGCCTATTGCGCATTGACTTCTTTTTCTGAATTTTTCTTGCCAAAATTTTACACTAATCTCGACATTTAATTCAATTACAAAATTTGTGATTTACATTTGCAGGCCTTAACATTTTTCTATATCGCGCAGTTCTTGAGCTACTTCGGGTTCTCTGTTATGCTCTCAGGCTGATAATATTGGCCACCAATAGTCTTCAATTTCTTGGCACCATTTTGTTCTGTTAAGCTCTCGAGCTCATAAATTTTCAACTTTAAGCTTTGACATTCAGCTACTGTCGCAAATTTTGCAAGTTAATTGTGCTTTAAATTTGATATTGACTACTACATTAAATAGGGATGTGACCCATCTCATGGTTGTGCGATCTTTCCTGGCTTTATTGCTACCCTATGACTTAAGTCTTCAGAGCCCGCAGTTGTGCAGTTATTGTGACCACCACGGTCTTTTCTGGGCCACCCACGGTTGGGCGGTGACCCCTGCAGTACCACTGACCTATCTCTTGTTTGCCACCATAAAGTTGTAATGTGGTATGAAAATGAAGGAAGGAGGAGAAAATTTCATTTAGAAACATGCAACATTGAAACATCGGAAATAATTTTTAAAAATGAGATGGGAGTCAAAGAGAAAGTCAAGAATTGAAACTTGAAATTCACAAAAGCATTTGTTAATGCTTGTTGAGCTAGATCTTCCATTTTCTATGCTTGTTTTCAATTTCAAATCATCTCACATTTGTTTTTGGGTTTAAACTTAACCATTTGACTTGATATTTTTGATTAAAATTGAACTTAGAAACTCACTAAATTTCAATTTGAGTTCTAAAAATTGAACAAGGCAACTTTCACATCTCATTTGGTGCTTTTAAAATGAACTCATCAATGCTTTTGGGGTCTAAAATGAACAAGTGTTTTTTATGTTTTGTAATATTTTTCAAAAATTAATATCATTTAAAAGACTAATGCGATTCTCTCGTGCTTCACGACGATCTTGAGAATCAAAAGCCTTTTGGTGATATTAGTTTGTTTAAAAATATTTCCTTCACACTTTGATTTGGGATCTAAAATTGAACAAACTTGTCTAGTGTGAGAAAAAGGAATTGTGACTTCTCTATCTTTGTTCATGCAAACAAAGATGATCGAACTACGAATGCACTTACTCGCTATTGTGTACCTTTAAAGGGCCTGCCTTGGTGGGAAAAAGTACTCACCCCAAGGGAATGAATCAAGCGGTAATAGGCTAAAGCCAGGCTCTTCCAAACCACTATATAAATTTATGTTCATGGTGAAAGCCATGGGAAATGGGAAGCGGTGCATGAAAACTCTCTCCCATTATCTTTATGATGCATAAAGCCCTTGTTCTAAGGGTTGGGAGGTCTCTCACAAGGATTTTATCATTGCACCCCCTAAATTGGATGCCCTCACTACAAAATTTTGTTTAGAGGCCAAATCCTTATCTATTTTCTTGGTGCAAAAGGTCATGTCCTTTGAAGCTTCCCCGCGTTATACATGCGGTTCTATTGTAGAGATGAAAAGTATGCCATGGGAGATTCATGGGTATTGATGCTTGGCTGAATCGAGAAGTGTGTGTCATGGAGGGGAGCCAGTGTGGTCAAGCATCTAGTCATCCACACAGAATATGCGTAGCTAGATTCATCCAAGTGGGAACCCAACAAAATATTGTCTCTTCATCCTAGGGTTGTACATGTGCTTGGAAATGAAAAATACATTGCTTGGTTCTCAAAACAATTGAAAAACAAACATTCACAAAGAACTCCAAATTTCAAACCCCTTGGAGAAAACAAATATCCTCGACGAATTTAAGTACTTTTGTTTTCCCTAGGGATCATATCCTTAGAGGTTTCTAAGTGCTTGGATTTTATCATTATTCTTCTTCACTAAGGTTAAACCTAGGAAACGTTTTCCCTAATTTCCTTGATTTCCACATAAATGGACCTTGTGGGATGAAAAAAAAGTGGGACATTAGACATGCAGTTTGAAACATAATCAAGAATGTGCTTTTGGTAAAAAAAAATTCACTAAGGAAAGATAAAAGACAAATTGGAGGTCACATGTGTTGTCTCAAATGATTTCCCGAAAATTCAAGATTCCAAAACCAAGATTCAAAAGGATTAGTCTAAAAGCTCATGAACAACGCCTTGAAATGCTCCTTGAAGTGAGAGAAAGACTAGAGTACAATTTCTATAAGAAGGCTTCAAGAAACAACCCAACTTTGTATGCATTCTATTATCAACAGAATCCAGAGCTTTTTGAAAGGTTTTCTTTCCTCACATAGGAAGTGTAGGATGTTCTTCAACACCGATGTTTTGTAAAAAGAGTGATGTCTAGGTCAAAGTCTAAGATCAAAATCTTCACTCTCATCCATCTCTCCATCAATCAAATCACATCCCATCAACAAACTTTTGAGAACTTTAGAAAAATCATTGATGCTAAACTTAAAGGCTAAATCAACATCACTCTATCTTGGCTTAATACCCCTAGCCAAATAGTCAATTATCTTGAATAAATTTACCTCTAAGATAACACAACTTCTTGAGGTTTACTAGTTCATGATCACCTTGGTTATCTTGACACAATTAGCCAATCCATTCTCCTGTGCGATTTCTCCCTAGGATAACACAACTTCCTAGGGTTAACAAGTTCACTACCATCTTCTTTGACTTAATGCACCTAGTCAAACCATCACAATCAATCCAAGCCCTAAAGTCTAGCAAAACCCCTAAAATTTTCTTCAAAGTTTTCACTCATTCACTTCATTCATTTATCTCATCATCATCACCACCCCCTTTGATCCTTGGTTCTTTCCCTAGTTCTTCTCTTCTTGGGCCTTAAATATTAAGATCAAACGATCCCTATTTTTATGGTCCAAACAAGATCACAATAAAAGAAGAACATTGAAAAAATCAACGAAATATCAACTTCCAATGACTTGGGTCAAGTAACCACCAAAACAAACCTTGCAGGATCAAGAAATCCCCTAGGTAGCTCTCCTCTACCATCACAAAATCCTCAACATGAAATCTATGAAGAGGACATCACAAATGAGGACGTGGGGATGACACAATCAAAAATGCTAGAAATGGGTCAAAATCTAGAGAATCGTAGAATTGTCAATGCCATGTTTAGATATTTACGCATGTTAACAAAAGGAGGGATCCAAATCCCCTCTCACCTTGACATAGGCACTAGTATGGAAAATCCTCTTACAAACAAATCCCCAATGCCAACTCTAAATATTACTCAAGAAATGCCTCAAACCATATCGACAATCACACCAACCTCGTCAATTGTCCATATGAACAAAGGAAGTGCAATGTTTCATGAGTTACAATAGCATTGCCTTGTGAAAAAAAAAGAGGTAAGTGTCAACACCACACTAGAAATATTCATCCTATTGAATCCATCACACCCATATGTCCCACTCACCTTCCATAATCACACAGATTCATCCTCATTCTGTGCAACACCAACCTATTTGTTAAAAATACAAACTTCTCTACCACAAGGAGAAGATGGTTTTTTTGGAGCAGTAGGATTCATTGACCCATTTTCCTTCAGGGGGAACTTACCACCCTTCCCTCCATTACCGCTCACATCCACATCAAATATTGGATTGGGTCTTCCTTTCCTACCCACATCTAGTTTCTCAAACCCAAGCAATCTGAGCATCACATCGAATCCTCTCCTTTTTCCTACAGCATCACAACAACAAGCGACAAACACTAAAGCGACCATAACTAATACATCAGTCGGTCCTCAAATCTATCAAAATATACCTTCTCAAGGACTGAGCATTTCAACCACACCTCCAACAACGCAAATCTCGACAACCAACACAACCCTTTCGCCCGTCACAATGGTTGGCATCATTCCCAATCCACCACCAATCCCACCAAAAGCTAACGTGAAAAATTCATTCACCACTCTGATCCAAACCATCCAAAAATCCAATCATCAGAGGGTACTGAAACAAAACCAACAAGTTGCACAGCAGGCTGCTCAGCAAGCACAAGCACAACTAGCCGCCCAACAAGCTGCACAAGCCCAATAAGCCACACAAGTTGCGCAAGCGGCTCAAGCAGCCCAACAAGCACAAAATCAAGCTCAAGCCCAACCCCAAGCGCAACAGGCGCAAGAACAATACCAAGCGCAACTGCAAGAAATCCATCGACTAGCATACCAACAAGCCCTGCAAGACTTCCAGGCACAACAACAAGCTTTTTTGGCACAACAACAGCTTGACCAACAACAAGCTCTATTGGCACAACATTAGCTAGAACAACAACAAGCTTTGTTGGCCCAACAACAGCTAGACCAACAAGAGGCTTTATGGGAACAACAACAGATGGACCAACAACAAGCTTTGTTTGAACAACAATAGCAAGATCAACAACAAGCATTGTTGACATAGATGTAGGGATATCAGTAGGGCTTGAACGCAAAATAGAGCTTGTAGAAAACTCCCACTAGTAACCCTCCCACTAATCAAACACCCCAAACACCTCAAAACACATTCATCCCACCTCTCGATCTGCACAATGATGTCACAATGCAAATCCAATTGCTCTCAGAGTAGGTGTTGGACCTCCAATCAGGGAAAACAACCAAAACACTAGGAAACTTGTGCCCTTATCCATTTGACAGAAGTCTCACAATGGTACCATTCCCAAAGGGATTTGAGATCCCCAAATTCGACAAGTATAATGGAATGGGTAACCCTAAAAATCACGTCAGGGAATTTCAAGTACATTGCATGGAGGTTCCATATGATGACACATATCTAATGCAACTCTTCCCCCGAAGTATGATTGGTCCATCCATGGAATGGTTTTCTCATCTACCCACATACATTAAAACATTCCAGGAGATTGTGGAAGCATTCATTAAAAATTATGCTTTCAACATGGGTGCAGATGTTAGTTTGGAAGAACTATCAACACTCAAACAAGAAAAAGGAGAGATATTTGCATCCTTCTTGCAAACATGGTGATCCAAGGCCAATAAGAACAAGTGGACTATGCGAGAAGAACAACAAGTTTCATGATCGTATCTAATCTAGATGAAAACTTGTCGTTCTACTTAAAAATGCACTGCATCACATCATACAATCAATTGATCCCAAAGGCGCTCAACAATGAAAGAGCCCTTACTATGCGAGGAGGTGCATCAACATTTATTCCACCACAGGATAACTGCCCGTCCAAAAATTATAATGATAAACCTCGAATGTGGTCTAGGAACAAAAATATCACAAATGACGGTGTGGTCGATGCTAAAGTGGTCATAAATTCTCCCAAACTGAACATCCAGACTCACCACCAGCCACAAAATCATAATCGTAATAATGTACAAACTAATACAGTAGTAGCACAACAACAACCACTTCCCACCAACCAAATCAATAACTTGGGAAATCAACGAGGACCACCTCCCCGAGGAAAATACCCTCCCAAGCGGAAGTTCACGGCCCTTGGGGAATCCATCGAGTCCATAATGAAGAAGTTGGTCAAGGAAAACCTAATCAAAGTCTCCAACTCTGAGCAATATGCAGAACCCATGACCAAACCGCCATGGGATAATGAAAACCTCCTTTGTGACTTTCACAAGATCAAGGGACATACCACCGCAAATTGCATGAGGCTGAAGAATATCATCCAAGACCTCATCTAAGACAAGATCATCAATGTTGAGCAACCAGCCGGTAATCAAGATTTGAAAATATAAACAAATCCGATGTCGAACCACAATCAAGGAAATAGTTAGGGGAAAAACAAAGGCAAGAAAAAATATTCTAGTGCTAATCTAGTATATGAGGAGATGGCCGCATGTGTTGATGAAATGGTCACAGTCATTAACATCAAGGGCGCCAACACCGACTGTGGAGTCACCACATGTGGCGGAAAGGTCACCATTGTAGGGGCACCATCTAAGACCCCCACTTCAAACACAAAAGTTGTCCCCTATGACTATAATGTCATCGACCAGCTGAAGAGAATCCCCGCACAGATCTCCATCATGGAACTGTTAAAAATTTCTGCTACCCATAGGAAAATTCTTGAGAAAGCATTAGCGGCATCCACCATCTTCGCCACCCTTGACACAAAGCAATTTTAGGTTGTGGTTGGTAATATCATTACCCCAAACCTCCTTACATTTTCCAATCAAGATTTTCCCCCCTAGCCATCTCATAACCACACTTCACCTTCAAGGGTTGGTCCACAAAAATAAAGTTAAAAGGGTCCTTGTGGATGGAGGTGCAGACCTTAATATTTTCTCTCTCAAACTTATAAATAACTTGGGATTCACCAAGGATTACATTAACAAGAAAAAGAGCATCACAATAAGGGCATATTATGATCAAGAAAGAGTGTCTCAAGGAATTATTAAAATCCCAATCCAAGTGGGACCAGCAACCATGGAGACTACCTATCAGGTCCTCGACCTCGAATTACCATATAACATCCTCCTAGGACATCCATGGATCCACGGAATGAAAGCAGTGGACTCAACATATCACCAATGCATCAAGTTCTTGCACCAAAATGAGGAGGTCACAATACACAGGGATCTTGAACCATTCACCTACTGCAAAAAATTGGAAGCCAAGCTTTATAAAATCCCCAAAGTGTCAAAAAATGATGAAGGCCCATCCACTTCATACATCCACCCAACTAACCTTGCCTCCACTTTTGCAACAGAGACACCCGCCATCCCTAATATATCTGACATCAAACTCATGATCCAAGACAATGGATGTGGAGACTACAAAATGAAGAAGAGTGCATTTTTGGTAGGAGAGTTACCACAATCTTCTAGGTCACATGGGAAACCTCGATCAACCGAAACACCCGTCCACACCCTTAGGGTAGACCCCTCTAGATTCTGCCATTGGGGAGACCTAAGTCAGGAAAATGTTGATGAGGAAGATATTTCAAGCACAATATACCGTGATGCAGAACCCACGCCTACATTACCTATGGATGAAGCCAACAAAGGGCTACAAATAATTCTCGACATGGGCTAAAATAGAAACCAAAGCCTTGGAAGGAACAATGATGGATGACTGGAGCCCATCATTGCAAAAATAAGAATGCAAAACCTTGGCCTCGGATGTAGTCCCTCGGCCGTACGCAACAGAGGTACTCCTAGTAGGGTAGTAAGATCCCTTCCCCAAGTATCAACAAACACCCTTAGACCACCTATATGCACAAGTATCCCGCTTGAAAACATCACCTTTGGCGTAATTGATATTTGAGCCAATAGTAATGATGATGATACCGTAGTAGGACTTCCCATACTCTTTTGAGGATTCCTCCTTACTAATGATTAGTGCCTCACCCACCGAGTCAAACCAACAAACCCACAAAATCAACTTAGTATACCCTCAACTCATCGATCACGACCAACGAGGACTGCCAATTCTAGACTCATTCAAAAATGATGAGGCTCTCTCAGAATTCATGGGACAAAGGGATGCAGTTCCATGTGGGGATCACAAGGCAGGTTTCGAAATCACATTAGACATTCAAGCATATTACGGGGAGACGATTGAATCCTTCAGTCATAAAAGAAAAATAATGAGAATAAGCTCGGAGTTATTGAGTGAAAACCACACCGTGGCACTCTCTAACCATAAAATAGTAAAAATAAAGGACACATCCAATGTTAAAAGCCTCTCTGAGGCACCAGAGGATGAAGGATTCAATCTCCCCCCTACTACACTGCATCAAGAAAAATCAGTAGTCCTGGCAAAGCAGTGTAATCCTATTAACTTGGGAACAAAGACAACACCACAAATCACTTTCTATGCTAAGTCACTCCTGGCATAAGAACAAGAGCTACTAGAAGCATTTCTGAAAGAAAGGAAGGTAAATTTTGCATGGACCTATGCTGACATGCCATGTTTAGATCCAAAATTTGTGATTCATCATTTAGTTGTTTACTTTGGAGCGAAGCCGGTAAGACAAAAATTAAGAAAAATGCATCCCCAAATAGCCTTGCTAGTCAAGTAGAGTTACAAAAGCTCCTGGATGTTGGATTCATATGCCCAATTGACTATCTAGAATGGGTATCCAACCTTGTACTAGTTTCAAAACCAAATGGGGGCATCCGCATCTGCATAGACTTCAGAGACCTCAACAAAGCATGTCCTAAGGATGAATTTCCACTACCCAACATTGATATGATAGTGGACATGACAACCGGACATGAGATTCTATCCCTAATGGATGGATTCTTGGGGTACAACTAGATAATGATTGCAGAAGAAGACCAGCATAAAACGACATTTACATGTCCTTGGGGCACCTACTATTGGAATATGATGCCATTTGGGCTAAAAAATGTAGGGGATACATATCAAAGGGACATGACACTAATATTCCATGACATGATACACAAAATTGTCGAAGATTATGTGGATGACATATTAGTAAAATAGAAAAAGAGACAACCACATAGCAACCCTAAGTGACATATTTGACAGACTGGAGATGTATAAAGTCAGGCTCAACCCCAAGAAATGTGTCTTTGCTGTACAATTAGGGAAACTCCTAGGATACATCGTGTTGATGAGGGGAATAGAGGTGGATCCCACAAATGTTAAGGAAATCCTTGATATGGAAGCATCGAGGACACTAAAACAACTTAGAGGATTGCAGGGCAGTCTCTAGTCCGTCCGGAGGTTCATAGCACAACTAGTGGACAAACAGGTTGCGTATTCACATCTAATCCATAAGGGAGTAGCATTCAAGTGGGACGACAAGTGTGAATAGGCATTCATAAAAATCAAATAATATCTACTCACACCACTAGTGTTAATGCCACCCATTGTAGGAAAACCATTGATCTTATACATCTCAGCAACAACAGTAGACTTGGGTGCTCTTTTGGCATAGCACAATGAGAATGGAACATAAAGGGATATTTACTAAACCAATAGAACAATGGTTGGCAATGAATTAAACTACACATTCATTGAGAAAGCTTGTCTATCCATAGTGTTCGCTTCACAAAAATTCCAACACTACATGTTGGCACATAAAATCAAGCTCATCGCCAAGATAGATCCCTTAAAATATCTATTGTCAAAAGCTATGCTCACAGGAAGAATGGATAAGTGGGTAATTATAGTTTTAGAATATGATATTGAATATGTGGAACGAAAGGTAATCAAAGGACAGGTCATTGTAGACTAGTTGGCATAAGCTCCCATCTATGCAGAGAATCCACTCATATCAGAATTTTCAGATGAGTCCATCTTCAATCTCAGTATAGCCGATCATTGGAAACTATACTTTGACAGTTCGCACACACAACATGGATCAGGAGCTATTGTGTTATTCATCACCCACCAGGGGGATTGTATACCAAGATCATACAAATTGGAATTCCCCTGTACCAACAACATTGCAGAGTATGACGCTTTAACCATAGGTCTCAAGATTGTAGCACAGTGGCGAATCATGGCATTAGAGGTCTATGGAGATTCACAACTTATTATCAACCAAGTCAATGGTGAATACCAAACTAAGGATGATAAGCTCACACCATACAAGAAAGTGGTAGAAAGCCTCAAAGAATATTTTATTGATATCACTTTTGAGTAGATATCGAGGGCAAACAACAGAGCGGCTGATGCAATGGAAAAAATTAGATCCTTGCTAGATATCCCTCGCAATGTCTCGAAACACAAATTCCAGGTAGAGAAGCTTCTCGTACCTAATTTTGAGGTACTAGAGTCAAAATATGCATGCGAACTCGTTGGTCCCATTGATCTTTGGTATCATGACATTTACACCTACCTCAGACTAGGAGTTCTCCCAGCCGATATCACCCCGAACTTCAAACGAACCTTTGTCAAAAGGTCCTTACATTTTGTCATCTTAGGGAAGACCCTCTTTCGAAGAAGCATTGATGGAACCCTATTACATTACTTAAAACCTGAGGAAGCCCTGACTTCTCTAAATGAGGTACATAATGGCACTTGCGCTTCACACTCGAGTGGTATGAACTTGGCTAAGAAGTTGCTGAGAACCAGGTACTACTGGCCAACAATGGAGAGAGAAGCACATGACGCCAACAACATGGAGATCTCATTCATGCACCAGCTCAAGAATTACATCATATTGTTACACCTTGGCCCTTTTCTCAATGGGGGCTCGATCTCATAGGTAAAATCACACCCACCATATCTAATGGCCGCAAGTTCATCATCACTGCCACAGAGTATTTCACAAAGTGGGTCAAATAAATTCCCATGACCTACATCGCCAGAAAGAAGATATCCAAGTTCAAAATACAACATCGTTTTTCCACTCCATATTACCCACAAGGCAATGGCCAAGCAGAAGCTACCAACAAAACCATTCTGAAAATCCTCAAGAAAATAGTCAATGACTCTGGTCGTGACTAACATCTGCAATTAAATCCCACCTTATGGGCCTATTGCACCAGCATCTACATGCCAATAGGCGCCACCCCATCCTCCCTGGTCTACGGATCAGAAGCCATCCTCCCTATCGAGATCGAGCTCCCGTCACTAAGGATATCATTGCAAAACCTCATCATAGATAAGGAATACAGGGTTACAAGACTGAATGAGCTGGAGTTACTAGATGAACGGCGCATGGATGCCCTCAACCATCTATAGGTCTATTAAATTTCCTGAAACGCAGCTACAACAAGAAAATCAGGCAACAAACCTTCCAAGTCAGTGACCTTGTGCTAAAAGAGAACCAAAATAATGTGTCGAATCTCGAGAGCAAAGGAAAATTTGAGCCTAACTGGCTAGGACCTTTCTTCATCATAGCCAGCTATAAATTAGGAGCATATCAATTAGCAACACCAAAAGGTGAGCCTCTGAACAACTCCCATCTCAAAAAAATTTATGCCTAAGAACTTACAAGGTATAGAACCGAAAAATACAAAAAAATCAGAAAATGTCCAAAAAAAATGGTTACCTTGATGAAAACCTAGCAAATAGACATCTTGGTGACAACAAAAAAAAAAAGATTGAAAAAATAGTAAAGAAAAAAATCGTCCTCTAGTGAAAACCACTTTGGTGGCGCTTTGGACAAGTACCTTGGTGAAAACCTGGTAAACAAGTGCCAAGTGTAAATAAAGCACTCCCTATCCACCAGGATCTGCACCACTCACTCATCCATTCCATCACATTTCATTAATCATCCATCCACCCATCCACTCACATCTATACCATAGCCTGAGTTGATGCCCATATCATATTCCACCATAGTACTACTTGGCATATTCCTAAGGTCAGTTTGTCCTGCCTTTATTGAAGTAATCTATCGCTAAACGCTGGGGGAATGTCCTTGGAAATGGTGCTTGATTGGATTTGTGTATATTTTTGTGCTCTTCCTAAGACGTCAAAAAATCCAAAAACATTCAGAAAATTCATCAAAAAATCCAAAAACATTTCAAAAATCTTAGAAAATCTTCAAAAACATTCATCATTCAATCTTTTCAGTCTTCCATCTTGTATGAACTACATCATCTTTGAGCTTGAACATAGGAAATATTGATCTTTGATCATCCCCCGAGACATCTTAGGTCAGTCCTTAGGCATCCGTTGTAATAAAATGGCAATCTGTTTTCCCATCTATCTCATCATTGAGTCAAGTCTATCTTCAGTCGAACTACGTGGTCTCTGTGTGTTTAACGTAGGCAAAGACAATCTATTGATTAGATCCCGAGACCCCTAGGATAGGTCTTTAGGTTAGCCTCTTCACCGTAAATCTTGAAAATACCAAAAACATTTGTAAAATATCTCGAAAATACCAAAAACAACCTCAAAATATCCAAAATATCAAAAATGGTGCATCCATTTCATCTCACTTTCACCCGCGATTTTTCATCACTCATAATAAGAACAATCATCACTATCACGCTTTGGTGAGTCAGTCAGAAGGAAGTCTAATAGGTTCAAAAGTGAACACCCTAATCGTCAAAGTCTCGAAAGTTTAAATCAGTAAGCAAGCAAGCTAGTCAACTCGTAATATCAATAGCTTATCATCCAATCAGTCCCATCAAAACGCTGATCACAACATGTCCTAGTATGAATCCTTCCCACAATGGATATAAGAATTAGGTACCTCACAGTAGTTTAGTCTTGGCTAGCGGTATGAAGAACATTGGCTTGTTTGTTTCCTGTATTTTGGGATTTTATTGGCTTATCTTATTTTGTGCTCATTCTGAGGACCTCTCAATGATGCCTAAACAAAATAGGTTTAGAGATAAAGGAATGGGGCAAAGATCATTGTCTCTTTTATCTACTATGCTTGTGGGATACACTTGTAAAATAACTTAGTCACATATGCTTTGTTTGGTTTGTGGAGAGGATGTTTTGGATATCTTGTTGACCACATAAGAAAGCTTGCTTTCCTATGTTTTGGCCTGAGATGTTTAGAATGTTTGAACTACTTCCTGAATGAATTATCATATCTAATTTTCAATTCAAAGTCCATCACACTAGGTACAACACCATCCTGGTTCTTTATACCTTGATGCATCGTACCTACGTGTGTTATCAAACAAAAAGTAATTGGCACTTTGAAAATCCCAACTCCTAGTAAGAAAATCATCATCATCATTCATAGTGTAGGCTTGTTGGATCCTCCTTCCATCCACATTATTCTTCTTATTCTTCTATTTTTACTAACATTTCTTTCTAAATTAGGTGTGACATCTCAAAATATGCACAAGGCTACCCATGGCCGATGAATGTCTATGTACATCATACAAATTGTCTACATTCCTCTGATCAATAGAACCACTCCTCTCTCATTTTATCATGATATCGATCAGAAAATCAAACATTTCCGCTCGATTTCTTGAGGGGCCAATATATCCACATAATCCTTCCGCTGGGGCAGCAATGGGGCATCTGAAAAAAATCGAGAAATTTTGAACTTTGATCACAACAGTTTATTCTTTGAATCAATGCAACAAGTACATTTCTTCAAAGAGGGGAAAAATGTAGACATGAAAAATGCACAAGTTCGGTTCGGCACACTTGATCCTCATTACTAACGACATTTCCTCCTAAATCATACTCTCAACATTTCATCATATTTTGTTGATTAATTTAATATATCATTATTTATTTGATTAAGTCTTTCTCCTCTAGTGATTAAATTAATCAATTTAGTTTAATTAACATTATATTTATGTTTAATTAAATAAATCATTTTATTTAATTAAAGTCTCTAAAGTCATCTTATTAAATTAAATAAATCATTTATTTAATTAAGCATTTCCTCTCAATTCTGATTTAAATCAATTCATTAATTTAAGTCAAAATTGTCAAATCATCTAATCCCTCATTAAATTAATAAAAATCTTGATTAAGTTAATCCCTATCACTAAAATCTTCTAGAGAATGCAACTTGCACATGAAAATAGATTTAATTCATTTATTAAATCTCTATTTTCCCTCACATGGCATAAAAAAAGGAATATTCCCTCAAGTTTGAATTCAAAAAGTCCAAGTGGATGGGTACTTCCAACAAAGCATTCACTCCTCTTACATGTCCTTGTGCATTGAGCCAAGTGGCATTGATTTCAATCATTTTTCCCTCTCACATGTCATTTCCTCATTTTCAAATTCCACCCAATTGCATTTATTGGCACTTTTGCCAAAATGTGCACAACCATCAACCATTTACATAGTGACAAGTGGCATTCAACCATTGGGTGAAATTTAGTCCCACATTGCCCAAATCTTGATCTCTCTTCCAAATTCAAATCTATAAATTGGAGGATTCTCTCCTCATTCTTTATCCATAATTTCATGCAAAGATACTCTCTTAACATTGAGAACCATTTTTGTGCACATCACTCCATACTTCATCATTTTCACAATTCTTAGCTAAGTTATGCTCAAATCTCCTCATGGAGATTTGATCAATCTACACACTTCAACATTAAAATTTAGGAGTTGGGAAAGGGTTGATTTCGACACACCAATCAACACCAATTCCCCCATGGGATCATGAGTTTGCATTGTTTAAATTATGATTTCTTTCATTGTTATATTTTGTTCTTCAATTTCCTAGTTTAAGTCTATCTAAGTGGATTTCATGGGGAATCCTCATTTCACCTTGCATTTATCTCTGACAATGTGTTTGTTTGTTGCGTGTGTGTAGGTTTGAAATTAAGGGTTCACACCCCGAAAACCCTAATTTCCAAATTGCACCACATGACACAATTTGCATATGCGATGGACTTTGTTGCCAAACCCTAATTTCTAAACTGGACCACGACGGTGCCCTATGCACATGCGATGCACTTTGAGCTCGTGTGGCACCGATTTTCCACTTTCAACGACACTATATATTGCCGCTTGACCTAGTTTGACCTTTGACCCTATTTAATGCGCACATAAATCAAAATGAAAAGTCAAGTAAGGGTCACATACCATTGGTCTTGCATCGGTTGGCTGCTGGTGCACTCGTACTCGATCTGAAACGTGTCATGGAAGCACTCATTGCGCCATCTCAAACGGTGGTCAAAGCTCAAAAGTACAAAATTTCTAAAGGCTAAGTGTGCAAATGAATTGAGAGTGACCCCTTGGGGCCTATTTAAGCATGAAAGTTAGGGTTTTCTTACCCTGTTTAGCCGTCCAAGTAGGGTTTTAGACCTCTGCTCCCATTTTCACCTGATCGAGGATCATTTTGCATCATTATTTTCTCATTTTGGCACGGTTTTTGGCATCCTGGACCCTTTTTGGACCTGTCAGGCAACTTGTCCTATTTTTTTGAGATCTCCCCCAAAAATCCAAATTTTCATCTGATCTCTTGAGGGAGCAGTATACCAGCATAATCCTTCTCACTGGGGCAACAGTGGGGCATCTAAAAAATCAATTTTTTAAAAATTTTGATCTTGATAGTTTATTCTTTGAACCAACACAATAGATACATTGCTTCAAAGAGGGGAAAACTATAGACACAAAAAATATAGAGATTGATCCTACACACCTGATCTTGATCTTACTAACATTGTTTCTTCCTGAAGAAACCAACAATCATAGATATATAAACCAAGCATAGTGAACACACCAAACTGTATGCAATTAGCCTATTGAATTAGATAATAAGGGGTCTCCTTATAAAGGAGAAATATCCAGGCATGAGGTGTTGAGGTGTTTCAACACCTTTCCAGTCTATTCACTAGCTAACAAAATATCAGGAAAATATCAACCTCCACAATAAATTCCTAAGTAGGCTTAGGTCATCCTGTGAGTATGCAAGCCATAAATGAATACACTGACACCCCCCCCAAGCATAAATTAGGTATACATGGATAAAAATGGGTCTCGGCTAGTAGCCTAGTAAGGTACCCATCTACACTGAAATATCTCTAAAAAATAGAGTAAGATAGAAAACCCAATGGGAAAAAACTATCCTCCAAAATGAGAGAAGAAAAGGAGAAAACTAGAAAGCCCCCCCTAGGATGATGATGATGCTAATATAGACCGCACGCCAAGAAGAGCTCGTAGATGAATGAAATTTCTCTCAGTGAAGGGTTTGGTGAAGATGTCAACAACCTGTTCTGAAGACTGGCAAAAGACTAAGTCGATGATTTGACCATGAATCAACTCTCGAATATAATGCATGCATATGAATCTCTATGTGTTTGGTTCATTGATGCTAAACCGGATTCCTGCATATCTTAATAGTACTATGGTTGTCACAATAGATGACTATAGGTTGCTTGAAAGGAGTACCAACTCAAAAAGAATTCCTTGAAGCCATATAGCCTCAGTAGCTATGTTAACAGCCCCCCTAAATTATGCCTCTATAGATGATAGAGGAATAGCATTCTGCTTCTTTCTCGACCAACTAATAGGATTGGAACCAAGTGAAAATTTGTAACCTGAAGCGGACTTACGATGCTCAGTGTCACCAACCCAATTTGAATCTGTATAACCAACAGGTCAAGTGAAGAACCAACTCTATAGTGAACACCAAACCCAAGAGTATCATGAAGATAGTGAAGAATCCTCTTAGTTGCTTTTCAATGCAACTCATGAGGTTTCTGCATGAATCTTGAAACCATGCCTACTGCATAGGCAATGTCTGACCTGGTATCAGTCAAGTATATAAGACTACCAACTAGGTGTCGATACAAGGTAGCATCAACCAATGGTGTGGTACATGAAGTCTCAAGCTTGACTCCAGAAAGAAAGGGAGTCAGAGATGGTTTACAAATAGTCATATGAAACCGTGCAAGTAGATCAAGAGTATACTTGGGTTGTGCAAGAAAATCCTTGAAGCTGATTGTGAAATCGTGATTCCAAGGAAGTAGTGCAAGAAACCCAAGTTTGTCATATCAAATCTATCCTGAAGTGATGGCTTCACTATTGTAATGGATGATGAAGAACACCCAGTAATCAAAAGATCATCAACATATAGAACCAGTATCAAAAGTGAATCATCCTGTCATAGTAGATACACATTAGGATCATAATGACATCTAGTAAAACCTGAAGATAGGAGCTAGGAGTCGATCTTGGCATACCAAGCTCTAGGATCTTGTTTAAGGCCATAGAGATATTTCTTAATTCTACAAACTAAGGATGAATCCCAAACAAAATCTGGTGGTTGTTCCATATAGATTTCCTCCTTGAGGTCTCCATGAAGAAAATCACTCTTCACATCCATTTGATGTACATTCCATCCATGTGATGCGACTATAGAAAGTGTGAGTCTAATGGAAGTCATCTTAGCAACTGGTGCAAAGGTTTCTATATAGTCAATGCCTGCAACTTGTGAAAAACCTTTGGCTACCAATCATGCTTTGTACTTATCAACTGACCCATCTTCTAAAAATTTAGTTCGATATATCCAGCTACATCAAACTATCTTCCTTCTCTTAGGAAGTGAAGTCAAATCCCAAGTGTGATTTATAATCAAGGAATCATATTCCTCATCCATAGCAATATCCCACTCTGGTATGCCCGATGCCTCTCTGAATGTCTATGGATCGGAAATTGAAGCAAAGAAGGCATGTAACCCCCATTGAAAATCTACTTGAATCAATTTGTCATCTGTTGAATCATGTACCCTTGTATTTGTCCTGTGTATATTGTAAGATGTGGGTGAGTCTGGTGAAAATATATCAACTTCTAATGCAATCCCTAAACTAGATGAAGATGAACCCTCACCACTATGAGAACTAGAAGAAGAAGATACTAGACTAGGAATCTACTGAGAATTATCTGAATCATCAGTACTGTAATCAGGATCTGAAGAGTCCACAATATGGTGAGAAGTGTCAAGTATAGTTTCAAGAGATGCTTCATGAAAATTAACACTTCTCTCAATAAACAACTCATGTGTGGTAGGGTGGAGTAGCCGATAACCTTTTACACCATTTGGATATCCCACAAAGATGCAAGGTTTGGATTGAAGATCCAGAGCCTTGCATTTCTCTTTTGGAATGCGTACCATGGCATGCGAGCAAAAAACTCTGAAATGATCAATTGTAGGTTTCCATCCTTTCCAAGCTTCAAAGGGAGTGATTCCCTTTAAGGCTTTATGTAGAACTCTATTTTGTATGTAACATGCACAATTGATTACTTCTTCCCAATATGATGGTGTGAGGCTCTTAGAGTGAATCATACAATTAGCCATCTCTTTTAAAGATCTATTTTTCCATTCTGCAACACCATTTTGTTGTGGGGTATAAGGAATTTCTTGCTACAGGTCTATCCCCTTTGATATACAAAACTGCTCAAAATTGTTGTTAACATATTCTCTCCCATTATCTGTTTGAAGAACCTTGATGACTTTCCCTAATTGTTTTTCGACAAGAGCTTCAAAATCTTGAAAAGACTCAAATACTTATGATTTTTGTCTAAGAAAGTAGACCCATGTAAAATGTTAGAAATCACCAATGAAGGTGAGAAAATATCTAGCCTTTTTAAAAGATGGATGGGGAAAAGCCCCTGAAACATCACTATGAACAAGTTCTAAAACTTGTGTTGCCCTCCTTGATTTACCTTTGTCAAATTTTTCTTCTAGATGCTTGCCAAGTGCACAACCTTCACAAAGACCTTTATAAAATTTAAACTTAGGTAATCCCTTAACCATATTCTATTGACATAGTTTTTCAATATAGCGGTAGTTATGATGGCCAAACCATTCATGCCATAGTTTGTCACCAAAATTTTGCTTTGTAATTCTCTTATCTCAACTGAATCTGGAGAGAATTGTACTCTCATGCCCTTCCCTAAATGAGTTATTTGATATACTGAAAGGATATTAGTTGAGAGTGAAGGCACACTTAGAACATTGGAAAAGAGCCTCTCCCTTTTACGAATGCTGGAGTATCATCACCTAAGGTGATTGTGGACATACTTGATGGTTCTAAGGATGAAAAGACAACCTCTGAAGAACCCATATGGTGTGTAGCACTAGAGTCTAGAATCCATGATGGAGATAAATATGCTTTAGAAACTAACGCTTTGCCCTTTGATTTCTCTTTGTCCTTAGTATTATCTTGATTTGATGAAGATGCCTTGATAGAATCAGGTAGCCCTATATTATTCTTTTTGAGAATTTGTTGTAGAACTTCAATATTTTTCTTCATGCAGTGTTGTTCATCATGTCCAAGATTTTTACAAAAGGTTCATGCAACTCTCTTTTTACCTTGAGGGTCCTTTTCGAAGTTGTCAATTTTTCTTTCTTTCTTAACTTCCTTGTCCTTTTTAATGTTCTTCTTCTCCCCTTTTGAAGTTTGATTTGTTTCATTCTTTGCAAGTAGGGCTTGAGGTTTAGTAGACTTCAAAGTACCCATTTAAATTAACTTTTCCTGCTCCCTTATGAGGTCAGCAATAAAGTTATCAAGTATGGGCATTGACCATGAGGCTCCAAGAGCACTTTTTGTAGAGTAGAAAGTTGATACAAACACATAAAATTCTGGACCTAGCTTGGAAAGTACATAAAGGATTAATTGATCCTCTTTCTTGTCAATTCCACAATCTTTTAAGTGCAACTTCAAGGATGTAAACTTAGTAAAAAAGTCTTGTAAAGCTGAAAAATTCCTAGGACTAAGACCTAAGAGTTGATTTTCCAACTCATGGCTTTTAAGTTCATCAATTTTCCCAAAAAAAATTCAAGACCTTCCCAAACTTGGTTGGGTGTGTTCAAGTTCTCAACATGGAACAACGAATCATGAGATAAATTTAAGCATAGAAAGCCAAATGCTTGATCACACTTATTGAAAAAAAAATCTTTGTCTTTAGCTGTTGTAGACATGCAAAATATACACATGCATCTAATCATACCTCATTCAACGTTATTTCATCTATTAATTAAATAAACCAATTTAATTAATTCACTAAGATTATTATTTAATTAAATAAATCAAATTATTCAATTATCTCCTATAGTTCCTGATTTAATTAAATCACATATATTTAATTAAATCACTCATAAGCATTTACTCTCATTTGATTTAAAATAAATACAAAAATTGAAATCAAATTTCATATCACCTAAACTCCTGTTAGATTAATAAAATCCCGATTCGTTTAATCCTAATTACCTGAATCCTCTAGATTCATCCACTTGCACAATAAATCATTTAAATTGATTTATTAAAACACCTATTTTCCCTCACAAAGGCATATTCCCAAGGAATGTTCCCTCATTAACTCTCCTATTTGACTTTTTTGGCCAAACACAATTCCCCCCAAAACCCTCAACCATATTCATTTATTTCCATTTTCAAATTTGAAATGGGCACATTAGCCAAAACTTGCACAAGCATGGGCCAATCCCATTGTGACAAGTGGCTCTCTCTCATTTGTTGGGTTTTAGTCCCACATTGCTCAATCTTGGCTTCTCCTCTCTCAATATTTCCTATAAATTCAATGAATTCTATCTCGTTTTTCATCTACATTTGAAGGCATCCTCAATATAGGAAAATTGAGTTCATGAGCATCTCATTGTCTATCATCTTATTTGTTTTAGCAAGGATTGGGAAAGGGCTCTTTTACATATTCAAGGAGCACCAATCCACCATGGAATATGTTAAGTTGAAATTGAAGGTTGACATCAACATTGACAATAAGGAGGGAATCGAAATCAAAGCACCAAAGTTAAACAAAAGGAAAACTAAGAGAAGTTGAAAAACTTGAGGAGGAAGACTTGAAATTCACTTGAAATTCATAAAGCATTTTTAAATGCTTAGAGCTCCAATTACTACTTTAGTTTTTTGTTTTGAACCAACTCATCTTTCTTTTGGATTTAAAATTGACCATTTGATTTGATCTTTTCAACTTGGTTAAAATTAAACTTAGACACATACTAGATTTCGATTTGGACTTAAAATTGAACAAGGCAAACTTCACATCTCATTTTGGTGCTTTAAAATGAATCAAAATCACTGCTTTTGATCTATAAAATGAACAAATTCTTGTCATTCTTTGCAATATTTTTCATAACTTAATATCATTTAAAAGACGTATGCACTTCTCTCGCGCTTCACGATGATCTTGAGAATCAAAAGTCGGTGATATTAGTTTGTTTAAAATATTATCATCACATTTCATTTGGGTTCTAATACTGAACAAAACTTGTCCAGTGTGAGAAAAAGGCATTGCGAGTGTTATCTCTTTGTTCATGCAAATAGAGATGATCGAACTAAAAATGCACTTACTCACTATTGTACACCTTTAAAGAGTCTGCCTTGGTGGGAAAAAGTACTCACCCCAAGGGAATGACTCAAACTGGTAACGCGCTAAATGCCAAGCTATTCCCAACCGATATACAAATTTGAATGGTGAGGAAATTTCATCATTATAGGAGCTCCTACGGACAAGTAGGTGATACTCTTTATATGGGTTGATCTTGCCTCTCATGTGGCCTCCTGAACGGGTACCCTGATTACAAACCAAATTTGTAGAAGGCCAAATCCTTATCTATTTTGTTGGTCCAAAAGGTCATGTCCTTTGAAGCCGCCCCATGTTATACATGTGGTTTTGTTGTAGAGATGAAAATAATGCCATGGGAGATTCATGGGTATTGATGCTGGCTGACCTGAGAAGTGTGTGTTATGGAGGGGAGCTAGTGTGGTCAAGCATCTAGTCATCTGCACAGAATATGCGCAGCTAGATTCATCCAAGTGGGAACCCAACAAAATATTGTCTCATCATCCTAGGGTTGTACATGTGCTTGGAAATGAAAAATACATTGCTTGGTTCTCAAAACAATTAAAAAACAAACATTCACAAAGAGCTTCAAATTTCAAACCCCTTGGAGGAAACAAATATCCTTGACGAATTCAAGTACTCTTGCTTTCCCTAGGGATCATATCCTTAGAGGTTTCTAAGTGCTTGGATTTTATCATCATATGTTTTCACTAAGGTTAAACCTAGGAGACTTTTGCCCTAATTTCCTTGATTTCCACATAATGGACCTTGTGGGATAAAAATGAAAGTGGGACATTAGACATACAGTTTCAAACATAATCAAGCAAGTGCTTTTGGTAAAAATAATACACTAAGGAAAGATAAAAGACAAATTAGATTACACATGTGTTTTCTAAAATGATTTCCCGCAAGATCAAAATCCCAAAACCAAAGTTCAAGAAGCTTAGTTTGAAAGCTTGTGAGGAGCGTCTTGAGAGACTTTTCGAGTTTAGAGAAAGATTGGTTTACAACTTTTACAAGAAAGCTTCAGGAAACAACCCTGAGTTGTATGTGTTCTATTATCAACAAAATCCTGAACTTTTTGAAAGTTTTTCTTTTCTCACTTAGGAAGTCAAGCATGTTCTTCAAAACTGAGGTCTTGTAAGAAGAAGTGTTATCTAGGTCAAATCTAGGGTCAAAATCAATCACTTTCATCTGACTATCAACCATCCAAATCAGTCAAAAATCACCTCACCAACAACTCTTGGAAACTTTGTAAACATCTTTTATGCTAAACTTTTAGGTGAAATCAAAACCACTTTGTTTGAATTAACACACTTAGTCAAACCATCATCTTATACACAAGTTTTCTCTAGGATACCACACCTTCCTAGGGTTTATGAGTTCATCTTGTTTGGCTTAACACACTTAGCCAAATTATCAAATCATCACCTCATTTGACTTAACACACTTAGTCAACCCGTCATCTCATGTACAAGTCCACTCTAGGATAACACAAACTCCTAGGGTTTACAAGTGCATTTATCACATTTTGTTTGACTTAACACATTTAGTCAAACTATCAATCCAATCACAATCAATCAATTAAGCCCTAGAAATTTTAGCATTTCCTTCAAAGTTTCTTTAAGAGTTCCATTCATCTATATCGCTCATCTTCCATTTATCTCATCCTCATCATCGCTTTAATCCTTCAATTATCCTAGTTCTTCGCTTCTTTGAACCTAAGGTTTAGACTGATCTAAAGAATTAGAGGTTCATCTCTTACATTCTTGAAAATTGATCTTCATTTTATGGTTCAAACTCGATCTCCACACAAAAAGAACATGGACCAAAACAAAGAAACATCCATTTCAAGTGATTTAAGCCAAACTAAAACAACGTTCAATCCGACGATAACAATCGAACTCCCAATCAATCTGCCTCAAATGCCTCAAAGTTCTCAAGAGGAGGGTCATATTGAGGACATCATTGATAGTGGAATAACACAAGCAAAAATTCTTGAAATAGTGCAAAATCCCGAGAGTCACCGAATTGTCTTTACCATGCTGAAGTTGTATCCATCCCCATACATGTTAGAGTTAGCAAAAGAAGGGGCTAAGCTCCCTTCTGACTTTGATGTAAGCACCCTTGTGGAGATGTCTCTTGGCATCACGCCTTCACCCACATCCATGCTTCCACTTCAAAATATCACTCAAGACATCCTCTAGATCATATCATCTATCGCTTCAACCCCGCCAGTTGTTAATAAGGGAAGTGCCATGTTTCATGAGCTTCAAAAAAATCATCTTGTGAAAAATTGAGGGTTGAACACAGGGCCCCCATTGGAACAATCTATCCTAGTAAATCCATTGCACCCTTACGTCCCTCTCACATTTCATGATCATACCAATTCATCCTCATTTCATGCAACACTGGATTATCCCCTCGACATGCAAACTTTTCTCCCTATCTCACAAGGATAAGGTGACTCTCTTAGAACAGGAGGAGTCTTGGATTCCTCATCATCACTTTCATGAATTGCACCACCCGTCTTCCCACCATTTCCACCCTTACCACTCACATCCACATCATCACTCAGGTTGGGTCTTCCTCCTCTTCCTGCCATCAACTATTCAAATTAGAGCACCTTATCAAATCCACCAACTGTGTCATTTGTACCACAACAACAGATGGGAACCATCCAAGCAACCGTGACGATCAACACATCTTCCATTCCTCAAAGCATGGTCTCGCATGGACCAAGCACCTCAATCACACCATCCATAGCACAAACTTCAATCATTAACACGACTGTTCCGCTCATCACAATGGTTGGCATTCTTCCAAATCCACTACCATTACCACCAAGGCACAACACAACCAAGTCATTCACCATGACGTTGCAAGCTGCCCAGCAAAAAGCATTTCAAAATTAGTAAGCTGCACAATTAGCCACTCAACTAGCTACACAATTAGCCACTCAGCAAGCACAAATACAACTAGTTGTACAATAGGCCGCACAAGCCCAAGCCTTGTTGCAACAACAACAAGCCAAACAAGATGCACAGGCAGCTCAAGCCACTCAATCTACACAAGCCGCACAAGCCACACATGCCACTCAAATTGTACAAGCAATCCAATGAGCACATGCTTAAGCATGAGCATAATTCCAAGCTTAGCAAGCGCAAGCGCAAGCACAATACCAAGCACAATTACAAGCGCAACAAGAAGCGTATCAACAAGCCTTGCAAGACTACCAATTACAAAAACAATATGACCAACAACAAGCATTGTTGGCACAACAACAACATGACCAACAACAAGCGTTGTTGGCACAACAACAATAGTAGGACCAACAACAGGCGTTGTTGGCTCAACAACAAGCACAGGCGTCACTTGCTCAACAAAGCTTGCAACGAAACCACATCAACATCCCATCTATCAATCCCACACCTCAGAACATATTCACCCCACCTCCCGATCCGCAAGGTGATGTGACGACATAAATCAAACTGCTTTCACAACAATTGTTATATCTTCAGTCCAAGAAGATAGTCAGGACACCGAGCAACTTGTGCCCTTATCCATTTGATAGAAGCTTGGAAATGGTACCATTCCCAAAGGGATTCGAAATCCCCAAATTTGATAAATATCGTGGGATAGGAAACCCTGAAGATCACATCAAGGAATTCCAATTACATTGCATGGAAGTCGCCTACAATGACACTTATCTAATGTGGCTATTCCCTCAAAACTTGGCTGGCGATGCCATGGAATGGTTTTCTCGTCTGCCTAGGGGAATCAAAACCTTTCAAGAAATCAAAGACGCTTTCCTCCAAAATTATGCATTCAACTTTTTTGTGGATGTTAGATTGGAAGAACTCTCGGTGCTCAAACAGAGTAAGGGAGAATCATTCACCACCTTTCCCCAATGATGGTGAGCGAAAGCTAATCTAAGTAAGTGGGCCATGCTAGAAGAGCAACAAGTCTATACAATCATCGCCAATACAGACAAAGCCTTGCATTCTATTTGAAGATGCAATGCATCACTACATATGATCAACTGATCCCCAAGGTGATCACTATTGAATGAGCTCTCGTTACACAAGGGAGCACACCCACTTATCATGAACATCAGGATAGTCGCCCATCCACTAGTTTCAATGACAAACCTCGCACATGGGTGAAGAATCGAAATGTCACCGACGATGGCATAGTGGATGCCAAAGTTATCATCAATGCCCCCAAGAAAAAAATCAAACACAACATCACCAATTGTAGAACAACAACTTGAATAACATGCAAACAAATGTGGTAAAATAGCAACCACCCCAAAACCAATTTAGTAATCTCAATAATCAAGGAGGACCATCTTCGCGAAACAAGTTCCCCCCCAAATAGAAATTCAGAGCCCTTGGGGAGTCAATCGAGTCCATCATGAAAAAGATGGTCAATGAGAACATCATCAAGGTCCCCACCCATGATAATTATAGTGAACCCTAGGTGAAACCACCATGGCATAATGAAAACCTCCTTT
Source organism: Sequoiadendron giganteum (assembly GCA_007115665.2). NCBI lineage: Eukaryota > Viridiplantae > Streptophyta > Pinopsida > Cupressales > Cupressaceae > Sequoiadendron > Sequoiadendron giganteum. The sequence continues at coordinate 377,812 of CM021102.1, forward strand.
GTGAATTTCACAAAGTCAAGGGGCACACAACTGCCAACTGTATGAAGTTGAAAAACATCATCCTGGATCTCATTGAGGACAAGATCATCAATGTCGAACAACCATCCAGTAATCAAGACCTCAAGATATACACCAATCCGTTGTCAAATCATAATCAAGGGAATAATCAAGGAAATAACAAAGGGAGGCAAAAGTATGCTAGCGCAAACCTTGTTTATGAAGACATTGTCGCATGTGTAGATGAAATGGTCACTATCATTAACGTCAGAGGAGCCGAAGTTGATTGTGGAGTCACCACACACAGTAGAAAGATTACTATTGTAGGGCCATCACAACCATCTAAGACCTCCATTTCAAATACAAGAGTCGTTCCCTATGATTACAATGTTATTGACCAGCTGAAGAGAACTCCCGCACAAATCTCCATCATGGAACTGTTAAAAATTTCCACTGCCGATAGGAAAATTCTTGATGAAGTGTTAGAAGCCTCCACCGTCTCTGCCACTATTGACACATATCATTTATACCAACTGTCAAGGGTGCAGCGGATCACCCTTGCGGCAATGATCCAAGTGGACGAGGAGAGCTCCCGGAGGCAACTCGGGCTAGTTAACTAGCTTACGCCTCTTACACTATGCACCTATGTAATGCAATAGTATATTTAAATGTGTATAGCTCAATGCAAAGGAAATAAAATACAATATAGTAAAAGACATGCACGGGACCAAAAGAAAATTCTATTAACAACTCTATCGTAGATTATTACATAGAAAAGCAAAACCATGAACTTAGGTCAGACTCTGCTGATAATTCCTGAGCTCAAGACCTTACAAATCCCAATGGCTAACAGTTCAGCCCTCCAGTCTCATCCGAAACCATCACGCTTATAAATTGAACCTTTCGCATCTCATGAGTTGCAAGCCTCAATGATTCAACTCGGATATGCAGATCTGGGATCAAGTCCCTCTAAGCTATGTTCAATACTAGATTCTCTATCTATTCTCCATATACATTAACCAAGCTAAGCTTGTTATATAGATTACAAGGCATAACTGAATAGCCATGCTACACTCGAGTCGAGCTCAAGTCCAACTTAACTCGCAACTCAGTTTGGAACCCTGATAGCTAATCAGCCAACTCACCACAATCAGTTACGAGGAACCATCTCGACTTGGTTGATACCCAACACAGCACATTGTGGACCACACGGTAGTTTTTCCGCATCCCGCATGAACCAAATCCACATTTCTCGGCACTCGTTCGGAGCCCAGCTTGACCTCGATACCGTAACTCAGAGATTACTGCTACAACTCAGAAGACCAACTCTTGGGGAAATCTAGCTTGAGCCCCACTCGAAAGACTTAGCATTCAGTGCAACTCTCACTTAAGCTCCATAATGCATCAGAGCCGCTTTGCTACAAAGACTCGGATCGATATACAAACTAACTCGGCTAGCTTTAGACACCTGTCTTCGAAACTATCGTTACGTTCTCCCCTTCAACTCATTCACTTTGAATGCGAAGTGGAGCACCTATCTAGGTACTCCAACACCTTCTCTTTAGCCTATGATAGAGCTTCAACCCATTCCTAGGTAGCATCCTTTCGTGCCCTATTCTTTCTGACAACCAAAAACTCACTAAGCCTATGCTTCCCAATACCTCACTCTCTCATTTCAGTGACTTCCTCTACCAAGTACTTAGGTTTTTCAATCACATTGGTCAACCCGCATGTTGGTACATTGTGAAGCAAGTCATCCATGTCGGCATGGTGAGGGCGGAGTTGACTGACATGAAACACAGGATGGACCTTCATATGCATTGGCAGCCTTAGGGGGTATGCAACCTTACCAATCCATCCTAGGATTTGGAATGGCCCATCGAACCTTCAAACCAAGCTCTGGCTCATACCCCTCTGAGGTTGAAACTGTAAAGGATCCATTCAGAGTAGAACTTGATCTCTGACCTGGAACTCAACGTTCCTTCTCCTTGCATTGGCACCCACTTTCATTCTGTCACTCACCTTCGTTAAGTAATATCAAGCCAAGATGACCCGATCATTAAACTCTTTAAGGTAGTCACTTGCCTTTGTGCCATCAGAACCTTGATAAGCGCTCAGTACAGTGTGTGGGGTTAAAGGTTGTTGTCCCGTAGCCAACTGAAATGGTGAGAACTAACTCGCTTCTGACTTCTACAAATTGTAGCTGAATTGTGCAATGTCGAGCAACTCCGGTGAGTTCTTTTGATCCGAACTGATGAAATGTCTCAAATAATCCTCTAGGATCGCATTGACCTATTTTGTCTGACCATCCATCTATGGATGGTATGAGGTCGACATCAATAGCTTCATACCCATTAGTCTAAACAACTTGCTCCAAAAGTGACTCATAAACTTTGGATCTATGTCAGATATGATGCTAAGCAGAACGCCCCAGTATTTGATTACCTGATGGAAGAAGTATCTTGCAGCATCCTCAGTGGAACAACCTTGTCGGCAAGCAACGAAAGTGCCATACTTGTTGAATCGATCCATGACCACCATGATATTGGAGAGCTCATTTACTTTCGGCAACTGAGTGATGAAATCCATGTTGAGACTGGCCCATGGATGCACCAAAATCGGCAAAGGCTGCAACAACCCTCCAGGTAGACGACGCACTATTTTGTCCTGCTAACAGATCAAGAAGGTGTTCACAAACTCAATGACATCGTCCATAAGCTTAGTCAAAAAGAAGCCTCTTTCCAGCAAAGCAACGGTCCTTTTCTGACCCGGGTGTCTAGCCCAAACAAAGTCATGACACTCTTTCATGAGATCTCGCCTAAGCTCTTTCCACTTAGGCACATAAACTCGTCTCCTAAAAAACATCAAAATTATGTTCTCCAAATGAAATCATCTTGTTCTACCCTTCTTTACCTGGTTGACCACTTGGAATGCCTGCGAGTCCATCTCTAGTCCTTCTTTGATCTTGTCGAACATCTCATCCGAAAGAACTATCCTAGACTCCGAATTGCTCCCATCTTGCACCTACTAAATAGTAGCCAACTGAGCCTTCCGGCTAAGTGCCTCTGCAACTACATTTTGGTTACTCGGGTAATGGAACAAGTCCATGTCGAACTCAGCAAAGAACTCTTGCCACCGAGCTTGCTTCAGGGTGAGCTTCCCCTGAGTCTTAAAATACGTAGAACTTATGTTGTTTTTCTTCACTGTAAATGAAACACCAAGTAGATAGTGCCGCCACACTCGAAGGTAGTGCACAATTGTCTCATCTCCTTCTCATGAGTTGGGTACGACCTTTCCCTATCATTCAACTTCCTCGATTCGAAATCAACTGGGTGACTAGCCTGCATCAGGATGCCTCACAACCCATAATCCAAAGCGTCCATCTGGACCTCAAAGGTACTGCCAAAGTCTGGCAGCGCAAGAACTGGCTCTGAGCAGATTCTTGACTTGAGCTCCTCAAACACCTCGTGGTGTTTTTCCATCCATTTCCAAGCTCGGTCCTTCTTTAGCAGATCATTCAAAGGCACGACGATCTTTGAATAGCACTTCACAAACTTCTGGTAGTAGTTTGCCAACCCAAGGAATTGGCACACTTCATGAACCATTTGAATCGGATCCCAATCTTTGATGGACAAGATCTTATCCGGATCTGGCTTAATGAATCCCCCGCCGATGACATGACCCAAAAATTGCACTTCTTTCTGAGCGAATGAGCACTTGAAATTCTTGACATAAAGATTGTTTTCATGCAACAATTGAAACACCTTGCATAAGTGCACATGGTGCTCTTCCAGAGTCTTGTTGTAGATTAGTATGTCCTCTAAATACACTACAACACACTTGTCTAGAATATTTCTAAACACATCATTCATCAATGTGCAAAAGGTGGTCGAGGCATTGCAAAGCCCGAACGAGATCATAAAGAACTCAGAAGAACCATACTTCATTGTGATTGTCATCTTCTCCTCATCACCAACAACGATTTGGACTTGATAATAGCCCTGCTTCATATCCAGCTTCATGAAATAGGTCGCCTCACCCAGACGGTCAAAAAAATCAACAATTAAAGGCAGTGGTACTTGTTCTTTATTGTGAGCTTGTTTAGAGCTTGAAAGTCAACACACAAGCACAGAGTCGAATTCTTCTTTCTTTGAAAGAAGGTTGGAATAGCATAGGGAGACCTCGAATGCTTTATGTATCTTGCTTCAACTATCTTGGCTAGTTGCCTCTTAAGCTCGGCCATTTCTGGCCCAAAAAGTCTATACGAGGATTTCGCAGGTGGCCTAGCTCTAGTTTCCATATCAATATGATGATCAATTGCTTGGTGTGGTGGTAGACCTGGTGGAAGCTTGTTTGGCATCACATCCTCAAATTCTTTCAACACATCCACAACCGCATCAGGATCCGTGGGTTGGGGATCTTCATCCTCGTCCCAGTCTCCAATCAGTACGACCAAATATGTAGAATAATCCTTCTTGCACATGCCCTTGCTAAAGCCCATGGCCGATAAGGCCTTCGATGCAAAACCCGACCTCACGATCTTGACCAGACAAGTCTGATCATCGTCCAAGAACATCAAGCTTCTGAGGTAAGCAAAGATCGCTGCCTTTTCCTTACACAAGAACTCTTGACCCAGTATGAGATTGAAATCCTCCATCACTATTGCAACCATATTTGTCAAGCCCACCCATTGTCTGACTCGCAGTTTAGCATTCTTTATGTTCCCAACACATTTCTGTGCAGCCGTATTGACAGCCTTGAAACTTGATGAAGCGGCCTGGATTGACATCCCAAGAGATCTTTCTTTCTTGTCAAAAATGTAGTTGTGAGAGGTGCCCATGTCGACCATTGCCACAATCTTTCTTGCCCGAAAGAAAACTTCAACATAGAAGAGCTCGCAGTCTTTCTCAGCTACTACAAATGAGCTACCTCCTTCATTTTGAGTTGTGGTGAGCATCTTCAAAACTCCCATTTCGTGAACTTCTCCATTCTCAGGCTCGGCTTTGGATACGTTCAAGATTATCTTTTCAAGGCAGTCTCAAGCCCAATGCTCAGGCTTACCGCAAATAAAGCATGTCTTCACCTTGCAATGAGCTACAGTCGACTCAGCATCATGCAAACTTTGGCCAGCCTTCCGATTGTTGCAATTCTTTGTAGAAGTCTAATTTGAACTCTTTTTATCTTCGCATGGGTTGAACTTCTTTTTGACAGGCGGACTAGAAATCCTAGGTGGATTCTTCATAGTCTCACCTTTGAAATCTAACAGGCGATCAACAACAGTTATAGCAGCAACAAGAGTTTGAACGTTTTGCCTTCTTAGATCAGCTTGAGCCCAAGATTGCAGCCCCTTCATGAAGAAGAACAATCTGTCCATTTTGCTCATATCCTTTATCTCGATCATCAAAGTAGAAAATGTCTTGATGTAGTCTCAGATTTTACCAGTGTGACGCAACTCCATCAAACGGGTTCGACAAAGCCAGGCTGAGTTGCCCAGGTAGAATTGCTCGCATAGAGCATCTTTAAACTCATCCCAAGAATGGATCTTTGCTATAGGGTGGTCATCTTTCAAGTCTTCTAACCTGGATCACCACAGCTTCACGCTTCCCATGAAGAACGTAGCAGCCGATTTGATCTTGCCGCGCTTGGAGAGATGTGGAATGTTAGACAAGAATTCATCCATGTCCCAGAAGAAGTTCTCTAGCAGCTTATCATCTCGGTGGTTTTCATATGTTTCAGGTTCATGGATCTTGGGGACGTGACCTCTTCCAGTCTGGGTCACGATTGCAGCCTTGGTAACATCCGCATCATCTTGCAGCCTCTTTATCTCGACCTCCAGAACCTCAATACGACTCTCGATATCAATGGATTCCAAGGAAGAAACCCTGATATCAAGTTATTCCATCATAACGTGAGTTCGGGATCAGGGTCTACCTCTTGTTGTCTAAACGCCATTAAATTTTTCATCTCCATGCTCTGAAGCAGAGTCGTGTTCACTCTTTGTGGCAGCCATGCCAAGCTCGCCTTAAATGCCAGGAATGCCAAGAAGATCAAGAACTTGCTCTGATACCAACTATCAAGGGTGCAGTGGATCACCCTTGCGACACTGATCCAAGTGGATGTTGAGAGCTCCCGGAGGCAACTTGGGCCAGTTAACCAGGTTACGCCTCTTACACTATGCACCTATGTAATGCAACATTATATCTAAACATGCATAGCTCAGTGCAAAGGAAATCAAATACAGTATAATAAAATACTTGCATGGGACCAAAAGAAAATTCTATCAACAACTCTGTCGTAGATTATTACACAAAAAAGAAAAACCATGAACTCGGGTCAGACTCTACCAATAATGTCTGAGCTCGAGACCCTACAATGCCCAATGGCTAACAGTTTAGCCCTCTAGTCTCATCTGAAACCATCATGCTTATAAACTAAAACCTTTCCCATCTCATGAGTTGCAAGCCTCAATGATTCGACTTGGATACGCAGATCCAGGATCGAGTCCCTCTAAGCTATACTCAATACTGATCACCTACAGAAATCTGCAATGCTAGATTCTTTATCTATTCACCATATACATTAACCGAGCCGAGTTCGTTATATAGATTACAAGGCATAACTGAATAGCCATGTTACACTCGAGTCGAGCTCAAGTCCAACTTAACTCACACCTCAGTTTGGAACCCTAATAGCCAATCAGCCAACTCGCCACAATCAGTTATGAGGAACCAACGTGACTTGGTCAATACCCAATGCAACACATTGCACACCATGCAGTAGTTTGTCTACGTCCTACATGAACTAGATCCACATTGCTCGGCGCTTGGTCGGAGCCCAACTCAACCTCGATACCGTAACTTGGAGATTACTGCTACAACTCAAAAGACCAACTCTTGGGGAACTCCACTCCAAAGACTTAGCATTCAATGTAACTCTCACTTAAGCTCCACATTGCATCAGAGCCACTTTGCTACAAAGACTCGAATCGGTATACAAACTAACTCGTCTAGCTTTAGACATCTGTCTTCGAAATTGCCATTACATTGTCCCCCACTCTATTTCAGGCGATGTCCTGATGCCGATGCGACCTCCTCGATCACATGGGAGACTCCTCTTCACCTCATTCACTTTGAAGGTGGAGTAGAGCGCCTATCTAGGAACTCCAACACCTTCTCTTTAGCTTGCCACAGAGCTTCGGCCCGTTCCCAGGTAGCATCCTTTCGCACCCTATTCTTCCATAAAACCAAAAAATCATGAAGCCTATGGTTGGAAATATCATCCGCTAGAATCTCCTAACATTCTTTGATCAAGACTTCCCCCAGTAGCCATCTCATAACCGCGCACTCCACCTTCAAGTGTTGGTCCATAAAAATAAAGTTAAAAGAGTCTTGGTGGATGGAGGTATAGGCCTAAATATTTTCTCTCTCAAGCTTAAAAAGAACTTGGGATTCGTTGAGGATTCCATTAACAAGAAAAAGAGCATCACAATAAGGGTGTATGATGATCAAGAAAGAGTATCTCAAGGCACTATTAAAATCCCAATCCAAGTGGGACCGACAACCATGGAGACTACCTATCAGGTCCTTGATCTTGACTTACCATATAACATCCTCCTTGGTCATCCATGGATCCATGGAATGAAAGTAGTGGCCTCAACATATCATTAAT